>PVLD010002624.1:0-160733 GCA_004027595.1 Dinomys branickii | reverse complement strand
CTCAATTGCATTAATTTCTGCCCTGAGTTTTATAATCTCCTCCCTTCTTTGGGCTCTTGGTTTGGCTTGTTGCTCTTTTTCTAAGAGTTTGAGGTGTAGCATTAGGCTATTTATTTGCTCTCTTTCTGTTTTCTTTGTATATGAGTTCATTGCTATAAATTTCCCTCTGAGGACTGCTTTCATTGCATCCCACAGATTCCAGTAGGTTGTATTTGCATTTTCATTTATTTGTAGGTATTTTTTAATTTCTTTAACTTCTTGTGTGACCCTTGGTTATTCAGTAGGTTGTTGTCTAATTTCCAAGTGTTTATGCGGTTTTTGGAGTTCTCTTTGTCATTAATTTCCAATTTCATTGCACTGTGGTCCGATAATATGCATGGGATAATTTCAATTCTTTTGCATTTAGATAGATATGCTCTATGGGCTAGAATGTAGTCTATTTTAGAGAAAGACCCATGTGCAGCTAAGAAAAATGTGTATTCTGTTGTTGTGGGGTGGAACACTCTGTATCCATCTACTAAGTCCATTTGTTCACACTTTTGGTTCAGGTCTGTTATTTCTTTGCTGAGTTTCTGTCCAGTTGACCTGTCTCTTTGCGTCAGAGGGGTGTTTACGTCCCCTATTACAATAGTGTTATTAGTTATTTGATTTTTCACGTCTGTTAAGATTTGACTTGTAAAGTTAGGTGCTCCATGGTTTGGTGCATAAATGTTTAGGATTGTTACCTCTTCCTCTTGCAGCTTTCCCCTAACTAGTATGTAATGGCCTTCTTTATCTCTTTTGATTGTTTTTGGTTTGAAGTTTACATTGTTTGCAAACATAGTAGCTACCCCTCCCTTTTTCTGGGGAGCTATTGCATGGAGAATTGTTTTCCAACCTTTAACTTTCAACTTGTGGATTTCCTTTTGAGTAAAATGTGTTTCCTGTATACAGCATATCATTGGATTGTGTTCCTTATTCTACTCTTCCAATGTTTTCCTTTTGACTTGTGAACTGAGGCCATTTACATTAATGGTTATCATGGTTATATGTTGGCTTATTCTAGTCATGTTATTTACTTGTTGTTGTTTTACTTCTTTTGCTGTCTGTTTACTTACTTGTTCTGTTTAGGGGGTTATTTCTATCGTTGTTCTTGGGGTTGTGGTCTGTTTTTTCTCTGTCTAGAGTATCTTTTAGTGCTTTTTGCAATGCTGGTTTGGCACCCATGAAGTTCTTCAGTTGTTCTTTGTCGTGGAAATATTTTATTTCTCCATTGAATTTGAAGGATAGTTTTGCAGGATACATCAGTCTGGGTTGAAAGTTGTTTTGTCTCAGAATCTGTAATATCTCGCTCCAAGCTCTTCTTGATTTCATGGTTTCCGTTGAGAAGTGTGCTGTGATTCTGATGGGCTTTCCTTTATAGGTGATCTGTTTCTTTTCTCCAGCAGCTTTTAATATTGTGTTCTTTTGCTGGATATCTGGGATCTTGACTATTATGTCTGCGTGTGGTTTTCTTTGGTTTATAGCTCGTTGGGGTTCTATATGCCTCGATTAACTGTACTTCAGTATCTTTTACCTTGTTTGGGAAATTTTCTGACATGATTTCAGCAAATATTCTTTTTATATCATTTGTGTTGTCTCCTGCTGTTTCACTGACTCCTATTACTGGAATATTATTTCGTTTTGTCTCATCTTGCAGCTGTTGGATTCATTTTTCTTGGGTCTTTGATGATTTTGTGAGATCCTTTCACGCTCATAAGCTGCCATGCTGTCTTCAAGGTCTGAAATTCTATCTTCGGTTTCATTTAAGTGGTTTTGCGAGCCTTCAATGGAAGTTTTCATTTCCTGGCAATCTCTTTGGACCTGCTTCATTCTTGCTAATTCATTCCTAAATTGCTCTTGTAACGTTTCCATTTGTTTCCTATTTTCTTCTAATCTTTTATCTATTTTTTCTCTATGTGTATGGAATATTTCTTCCATTATAGTTTTCAGTTCATTTTTTGTCTGAGAGATCATTGCAGGTATGTGGCTTATTTCTGCTTTAAGCTCTTCTATGGCCTGATGGAGTTGTTTGTTTATTTCGGATGCAATCGTTTCAGAACTTGCAGGTATGTGGCTTCCTAGTTCCCCTGAATCCTCGCATCCAGCACTTGTTCTGAGTGGAGTTGGGTTCTGAGACTGCGTTGTGTTCTTGTCTTTCCATTTTTGGGTATCAGATTCAAAATATTGAGCAATGAATTACCCAGGCAGTTCACCAGGCAAAGGTCTGTTGCAAAGGCTGCTCCAATGACTCCTTCTCTTCGGGAGAATGTCCCTTAAGCTTTTTGCTGAGAGTTCCACTTAAAAGGCTGCTCAGATGCTGGTGTGTGGGGTGAGCTACTCCCTACCGAGAGACCTGGGTGGGGTGTGTAAAACCATCCCCCCGCCCTCTCAGGGTTCCCTGCAGGTATGGGGATGGATCTCCTCCCCCACTCAGTGATCTGTTCGCGGCACGCAGATAGCTCACCAGTTTTGGAATCTGCGCAGGCAGGAAGATTCCAAAGTGCCAATTGTTTGTGCTATGCCCATGATCCACTGCTCCCCAAGGCTTCTGTTTCCTCGCGCTCTCCAGGTCTGGGGGAGGGAGCGGCATGTTCTGCTCCTCTGTGCTCCTCATGCCGCCTCAGCCGCGGACTGCAGGCCGCTGAGGGCCTTGGCTGCGGGGGCCAGGACCCGAGCGAGATCCCTGTTCGGCGCTCGTATTTGCGCAGCCTGCCCGAGGAGCGTGGGTTCCAAGACTGCCCCGCGCTGCAGCTGCTAAAAAGCCGATTTTTGGCCGCAGTCACTGGCGAGCCTCCTTTCATGATTGTTAGCTGCCATGCTGTCTTCGAGAACTGAAATCCTATCTTTGGCTTCATTCAAGTAGTTTTGCCAGCTTTCAGTGGAAGTTTTGATTTCCTGGATATTTCCTTGAATCCATTTCATGCATTCTAGTTCACTCCTGTATTTTTCATTGAATGTTTTCATCAGTTTCCTATGCTCATCTATTTTTTATATATGTCTTCTTTAGATGTGCTGAGTAATTCCTTCATTATTGTTGTCATTTCTTTTTTTGCCTGAGAGATTGTTTCTGATATGATGTCTTCTATGATCTGATGGAGTTGTTTCTTTACTTTCATTGCAATCATTTCAGCAATTTCAGGTGTGTATTTACAAAGTTCTCCTATGTCGACTTCTCCTGGACTTGTTCTAGGTGGGGTAGAGTTCTGAGATTGCATTTTAGTCCTTCATGTTGTCATATTTGATGCTAGAGGCAGAGCACCCAGTCTTCCTCTTCTCTAGCAGCTCAGCAAAGATCACTAGTGTCCCTAGTTATACTGATGGTCAGCCTTGCCCCTCAGGGGCCACCGAAATGGGCTGCTCACTTTGGGGTCTCCCAGTGGTTGGCAGAATGTACCTAGTTTTCCCAGGTCCTAGATGTGAGCTGTGATGTTTGCAGATTGCAGACTGCCTGCTCAAGTGTCCCCAGGCAGCTCAGGGCATATGTATGACCCAGAAGCAGGCTACACCAGTGGCATAATCATGGACCACTTGGTCCTGTGTCCTTAGACAATTCAGGGTGCAGGCAGAGCCTAAACACAAACTGTAGGGTCAGCATTTCATGGACCACCTGATTCAGTGTCTCCAGACAGCTCAGGGTGCATGCAGGAACCAGATCCAGGCTGCACTGGCAGTAATCATGGACTGCCTGTTTTTGTGACCTCTGGGAGATCAGGGCACATGGAAAGCCCAGACTTGAGCTGCAGTGTCAGCAGTTCATGGACTGCCTGATCTACTCAGGGCAATGACAGGGAGGGTCCAAGCATGAACCCTGGTGTTAGTGGTTCGTGGGCCTTCTGAGCCAGTCTCTCTTGGCTGCTGTGGGCACAGGGAGAGCAGAGACACAGACTCTAATGGTGGCAGGTTTGCAGGTCACCTGCTCTGTCTCTGAGAATTAGGTGGGGTCTACCTGGCCCTCTTAGCACTCAGCAGTGAATGGTGATATCAGCAGATTGTGGACCTCTTGATTCCATGACTTCAGGCAGCTTGGGGTGTGCAGAAGCCCGGCTCAGGCTGTACTGGTAGTGATCGTGGACCACCTGTTTCTGTCCAGCTTTTTATTTTGTAAAACAAAAGCCACCTCCTTTCACTTCTGTTTTGAAATATAAGAGATGTGATCAAAGTCTATGGTGAATATTTAAATTTTTAAAACTTTATTACAGGAAAAGATACACTGCTATTAATCCCTCTCAAAATACTCTTCCTTTCTTGAAATACACATATTCTTGTTGTTTTTGTTACTTGCTAAAGCAGTTCTGCAAGTTCAGTTTTATGAATGTTTTCAGTTGTGCTGTCATGGTGGCCTTGATGGCCTGAATTGTTTCAAAATGTTTACCTTTTCTCTTAGCTACTTTTCTCCTTGCTGTGACAAAATACTTCATGTCCAAAGTTAAGGGAGGAAAAGAATATTTGGCTCACAGTTTGTAGAGCTTTCAGTCCATAGTCAGCATAGTCACCTGGTCTAAAGCACGGTAGCATGGCAGAGAAGCATCACAGAGGAAAAACTGGCAGGCAGAAGGTAGCAAAGCAATCAAGGAGCAACCACATTTCTTTCTCCCTTATATCTTATCCAGGCTATTTCTAGTACTCAAATAGCACTCAGGTAGCACTTATATCCTTAATCCTAGTGTCCTTGATCCTAGTATTGAACCATGAATCAATTCCACTGATTGATGAACCATGAATCATTGAACCATGAATCACACACTCTAGATCCAGCTGCTTCTCAAGAAGGTATGGCCACCTATGACCACCTGAGGTTTTGAGGGGACATGTAGACACAAACCATAACATTCTGTCCCCGGCCTCCAAAAGGTTCATGTACATTTGGGCATTTAGTCTAGCTCTAAGAATTGCCAAACTCTTTACAGTTTCAGCATTGCTTAAAAGTCCAAGTCCCAAGTCTCCTCTGAGGTTTGAAACAAAGAACATTAAACACTTCCAACATTCAATGGCACAAGATAGACATTTCCAGTCCAAAAGTTATAAATAGGAGGATAGCAAGGAATGGGAACAAAGCAAGACCAAAATCCAGGAGGGCAAACATTTTTCCATTATCCCTGGAAATCTGTGGCAAGTTGAGAACTCCAAAAGGCTTGAGTGGCTCTGCCCCTATGGCACTGCCAGTAGTTGTAGTTCTCATGTCATCTCTCTCGAGTTGGCTCTGCTCCCTCACCAGACTTTTCCTCAGATTATCCATGTTCCTGGCTTCTCCAAACTTCAGTGGTCTCCACTGCACCTTTGGCTTCACACATTGCCTTCTCAGGGTCATATTGCCTGGCCTCCCAGGCCTCCTTCTGAAATCTGGGTGGAAATCTTCCTGATTCCACAACTCTTGGATTCTGCATGCACCTGGAACCAGTACCATTTGGATAATGCCAAGGCCTTCCACCAGCTGGAGCAGTGGCCAAGCTTTCTTCTCTCTTGGCTGTATGGGTCCAGTGTCTATGAACCAAATCTCAAGGAACAATTTCCCTAGGCTGCCACTATTCTGAAACATAGTGCTCTCAGGCTTTCTTCTCAAAGCAAAGTCTTTCACTTTTGCAACTATGAGGCTGCAGAGGCTGGAGTTCTGTTGGTTCTTGTGATGTTTTCAGGCCATCTTTTGTGTTGTCTTCTTCTGAATACTTTGCTTTTTCTTGCTAGTCTTTTCAGCAACCAGTTTCTCGTCTGTTCCATCTTTGCAAGCCAGCAGCTTTACTGGAGCTTCCTTTATGGCCAAACTGAAAACACTTTAAATCATTCTGTTGGCCTTTTTGCTCTTGATTCTCACATAAATCTGGCTAGAAGCCACAACAGTAGTCATGACACTGCCTCAAAATTAGACTGCCTTGAAATTTCTTCTGCCAGATTAATTACTCTGTCATTCAGTCTCAGGCAAAGTCTCTGGACACAAGTAAAATGAAGACAAACTTTCTGTGAAGGTATATCACACATCGTCTGGAGTCCAACAGCTAATGTGGTCCTTCCCAGCAGAAACTTCCCAAGCCTGGTCTTTACCAGCAGGATTTCTATCAGCCTTTTGATCTTCTGAGCTCTGACCAGAATCTCCCATCAAGTACAACCTAAGGCATTCCACCTCTATTTTTTTGGCTATAATCTCTTAACTTTTCCAAACTCTTCCCACAGGCCAGTCCCAAAAGCTTCTGAACCACATGGTTATGTATAATCACAGCAATGACCCCACTCCTGGTACCAAATTCTGTTACTTTTCTTGTTGCTGAGACAAAACACCCATTGCCCAAAGGTAAGGGAAGAAAGTTTTATTTGACTCACAGTTTATAAAGGTTTCAGTTCATAGTCAGCTGGCTCCAAGGCAGGGTGGCTTGCAGACAGGCATCACAGAGGAGAAGAAGGTGAGCAGAAGGAAATAAAGCAAGGGGTGGCCACAGTTCTTTCTATCTCTTATATTTTATTCAGGCTTTTTAGGATGGGTAGCACTCATATCCTTGATCCTAGCATTGAACTATGAATCAATTCCAGCATCACAGCATCACTCTAGATCCAGTCACCTCAGAAAAATCCTTACCTATGAGGCTTTGGGATCATTTAGACACAAACCATAACACCTTTTAATGGTCATTTTGACTTTTAGGAAGAGCCGGAGGTCACACTGTGCCAGATGCAGTGATTAAGGTGGTTAAGGACAGACTGTAATGTTTTTAGTAGACTGTCTTTCTGTTGGGTGGCACTCAGTGGCACCATTTACCATAGTTTTGATCATGCCTCATAAAAACATGAAAGAGAACTTGCAGAATGTTTCAGAAAGTGGAAAGAATGATGAGATAGGTATGTTCAAAGCAAGGGAAGGGGAGTATTTTGAGGAGGATTAGTGGCAATATGTTTTTTACGTTAATTTTTTTATTGAAACATACCATACTTATTTATCATCCCTTTATTTTCACTATTCTATTTTCAAAATAGAATTCTACTTTTTGTGTTTGACTATTTGTTTGAGACAGGGTCTCACTATGTAGTTTGGGAAGACCTTAAACTCACTGCATAGCTCAGGCTGACCTTAAAAAGACAGGTTATCTTCCTGCCTTAGCTTTCTAAATGCTGGGATTACAGGTGTGTACCATAATGTCCAGCTTACTGAGTACAGAATTCTAAATTGACAGGTTTATTTGCTTTTGTTTTGTTTTCATCCTGTACCTTAAAGTTATATTCCACTGTCTTCTACCTTGAAATATTTCCAACTGAAAGTCTGCTGTCATTTTTTGTTCCTTTCTATGTAGTGTGTCTCTTTTTCTTTTCTATTCATAGTTCCTTTTTATCACTGGCTTAAGCAATTTTGTTTTCTGTGCCTTGGCAAAGTTTTAATCAGGCTTTTCTCTGCTTGATGTCCATGGAAATATTTTGAACCAAATTTGGCATATTTCTGATTAGTTTTAAAAATATTTTTCACCCCTCTCCTTTTTCAGGGACTCTACTTACACATATGTTAGACTGCTTGAGGTTTTCCCACAACTTATTTGTTATTCTTTTTTTAAAAAAAAAATTTTTCCCCTAACATTTGGTTAGACATAGACATTGCTGTTTTTAAATTTACTAGTTTTCTTCTGTGTTGTCAAACCTGCTGTTAACCCTATACAGAATGTTATTTTCCATCCTAGACTTTGCATCTTTTATAACTATAAGTTTGGTTGGGGTCTTTTTTTCCTTCCTCTCTACTTAACACAATGAAATATGACTCTAGCTTCCTCAGCATATGGAATACCTTTACTATAATTGTCTTAGTGTTTTGTATGCTAATTCTATCTTCTATGCTATTCTGGGGTCTGTGATCAACTTTTCTACTCTTTATGGATTGTAGTTTGCTGTTTCTTCGCATGCTCGATAGTTTTTGGTTAGATGTGAGGCATCGTGAATTTTATTGTTTTGTGTGCTGATCATTTTAGTATTCCTTTTTGTTTGGGGATGCAGTTAAGGTACTTGAAAACAGACTTCTTCTTTTGAGGCTTGCTTTGCAGCTTTGTTAGGTGGGACCAATTCTCCTACCTCCCACTTCTAAAGCAATAGCCTTTAAAAGACTCTATTTAATATGCTGTGATTTCTGAGGTTTCCCACTCTGGTTGATAGAAACACAAACCATTCCAGTTTGTGTGAACTTTGGAAATTGTTTCCTCTGCTCCTTTGGGATAGTCTTTCCTTAGACTTGAGCAGTTTCCTCATATCCTATTGCTGTTAGAAATTCAGCTGAAAGCCTGAGGGGAGCTCTGCAGGTCTTTGAAGCTCCCTCTCTCACTAAGAAGCTCTCTTCTCTCCAGTTCTCTGCCCCGTGAACTCCAATTTCTTTGGCTTCTCAGACTCCCTGCTTGTCTCCTACTTGGAGGTGGCTGGGGTCCCACTCTTTGAGCGGCAGCCTGGAAACTCTCCCTAGGTGGACCTGGCAACTGAGGGTCTTCGCTCATTAGCTTCTCCTTTCTCAGGGACTGCCTGATGTTCAGTATCTGAAAAATGTCGTCTCATGTATTTTATCTAGGTTTACAGTTGCTTTAGGACGGAGGGTAATTCGACTCCCTGTTTCACCTTCCCACAAGCCCTGTTACTACACTTTTGCATTTAATTACGCAATAATCTTGTATATCGTGTAAGATTATCTCCATTTTACAGGTGAGGAAAATGATGACTTAGCAATTTAGTTTTAGTATAGTAAAGAAGAAAAAAAATGTAACAGGTAAAAGGATGGGCAGTATAGCCAAACAATCTGGGTCTGACTTTCAAATTCCCTATGTATTAGTTATGTGGCCTTGGACAAATTACCACCTCTATGCCTCTGTTTCCTCACGTGTAAGAAGAGAGGATAATAATAGAAATAAACTTACAGCGTTGTCAGGGCAATTGATTTAACATATAATTGCTACATGGTTACTATATAACTATAGCTATTACTATCAGAGTAGAGTAGCTAACATTCTGGAGCTGAGTGACAGGCAGCCTTTTCTGAATTTCAGCTCCATCATAATTTACTGTGCAAACAGTGCCATGTGTATCAGGCAGTGTTCAGTAACAGAGGCAGAATCACCCAAAGAGTCTAACATGAAACATGCAGCAAAAGGAGTTCTGGGAAATGTAGTTCCAGAGGCCAGTTGACACCTTACAAAGCCACTGCCCTATGATATTCAGCTGCTTGATTTCCTTGTGTCTGAGATGGAATAATAATGCCCCTTGTTAGATTAACTGGCAGAGAGTACATGAAGCTTGGTGCAATGTCTGGTCCAGGGTGGGGTCTCATAAATGGTTCTTACCATAGCTACACAGGAGCCCATAGGTAGTAACAGCCAGAGGGGAGATCTGAACCTTCAGCTGCTGTCCCCCTTCCTACTGCCTGAGCTGTTTCTCTGTGCTTGGCCTGGGAATATGAAAATGAGCAAGACAGTCCCTGCTACAGGATCTCACATTTCAGTAGGCGTAAGCCAGGGGCACACATACACATACGTAATATAGGCCATGAGAAAGAAGCCAATCATCATTATCAGGAGCCTCCTAGAGACTGGCTTTGAACTGGATTCCCTAATGGGAAAAAAGGAGAAAGACTATTTGGTTTGCTGCGTGCACACTCTGTGCTGACCGCTGTGGTGGGCAGTTTGTGTAGTGATCACAGTGAGTCTTCCCAATGAATGAGTTGCATTTCATTACCATGCCCACAATCCAGATAAGGGAACTAAGACCCAGAGAGATTAAGTCACTTGATCTAGGTCACAAAGTAGCTAAATGAGAGTGCCCAGGTCCTATGACATGGCTAGAATGGCTGCAGACATTACAGCCTGGGGTCCATTCTGGGGTTACTTCTGAAGATGGGGACTCCCTTCAGCTCAGAAGCCAGGGCTGGCTCAGGAGCACCCTTGATGTTCTGCCCTGTTCCCCGGGTGTGCCTGTGGGCAAGGGCTTGGTGGTGGCTGCAGTGCCTCCGTGGCGGTGGTGTTGGTGGTAGTGGCGGCAGCAGCAGCAGGGAGACAGTCACACCTCGCTGTTTTGTAAACTGTTTCTCACAGCTTGTTTGTTCCGGGTTAGGGCTGGAGCGGCACCGTATGGAAGTGTGACTCATTGTTTAATGTGGCAGCTCATTAGCAGAGCTTGTTGCTGCCTCTGATTTCTCTGCTCTTGCTAATTGGAGAGCCCAGTGGGGCCCTGGATTCCTAGGAAGAGCCAGTCCAGCTCCCCCAGGGTTCCAGCTGGCCCTTGCCCCTCAGCACACCCTGAGGTGGCCACCCCATGCCTGTGGACACTGGTATCAGCCGGGCCATGTTTAGATCTCAGCTCATCCTGAGATCGTCCCCTCTGGGCCTCAGTGTCCTTAGCCACTTAGTATGGGAAACAGTAAGTAAATAGCCCACCTTGTCAGGGTGGGCAAAAGGCAGAGGAATTACAAGTATAAGTTCCCTGGCATATCTGGCATATGGTAGATGCTCAATAACGGGTTTTACTGTGTTGCTATTATTAAGCTAAAGGTTCAGAAAGCCCTTTGTCCTGAGCTACTTGGGTCAGCAGCAGCTTCGAGGAGCTGCAGAGGGTCAGAGGATGACGACAGTTTCTACTGCGGGTAATCTGATACCATGTCCGTCTTCCATGCTGGGCCCTCCTAAGGCAAATCCCCCAGAGGTCCCAGATTCTCCTAGCTTCTTGTGCTCCTAGGGAGGCAGCACAGCCCAGCTTTGGGTGGTCCTGGACCTGCCTAGAGTAGAAGCCTACCCCCTGCTGCTCTTCCTCCATCCCAGCTCTCCTCCCTGAAGCTAAAAACCAAGAACAAAAACTAAAAAAACTGCTCTCATTGCCTTGTGACTGTCCTCTGCTATTTGAAGGCAGTGAGCACATCTCTCCTAGCCTTCTTTCCAAGTGGGTCATGTCATTTCTTCAACTGTGCCTTCCATGACCTGGTTGATGGGTCACTGAGGACAGCTATAGGACAGGAATGCCAGTGCTGTGGCCTTCCTCTGTGTGCCTGCCCGCCCTCCTCCTCTCTCTGAACTTGCTGCTCTTTGCCAAGATATCTTCTGAAAGGTATATGGCAGAATCCCACTCAGACTCCTGCAGACTGTGCGGCCTTTTCCTCTTGGACCCTCCAATGGCAATCTCATGGGAACCGTGTGTAACTGCACTTTCTGTCTTTTTTTCTTTTTTCTTTTTCTATATTTATTTTTTGTCTTTTTGAGACAGGGTCTTGCTATGCAGTTCAGGCTGGTCTTGAACTTACTTTGTAGCACAGGCTGGCCTCAAACTCACAATGATCCTCCTGCCTCAGCCTCCTGAGTGCTGGGATTATAGGTGTGAGCCACCATGCCTGGCTGATATATATTTTTTTGTTACCAGAAATCAAACTTAGAACCTTGTGCCTGCTAGGGAGGCACTTGTGCCACTGAGCTATATCCCCAGCCTTGTCACATTTTCTAATAGCCACTTTAATAATATCATTTCAGTTTGTAATCAGTATCAAAGGTTACTAATGAGATGCTTTAAGCTTTTTTTCATACAAGATTTCCAAATCATGTTTTATTCTTATAGCATATCCCACTGTGGACCAGTGACTAGTGGCTGTGGTGTAACATGCAGCAGTTCTGGACTCAGCTGCGTGGACATGTACAAGCTGCCACAGCTCTGTGACATATCAGGGTCACTCAGGAGGGAAGGACATGGCTGAGTGTTGGGTCTCTGACTGTTAGGGGGTTTGGGTATCAGTCTTGGTTCTACCACTAGTTCACTACACTTGTGTCAAGTCAGTGCTTCTTGCTGAGCCTCAGTTTCCTTTCTGTCAAACTCAAAGTGACAGGAAGAGAGAAGCATCTGCTTTTGCCAGTGACACTCTGTGGTCTAATTGTGCCCTCTTTTGTGTTCCCAGGGAAAGCTCATGGTATATTTTTTCCTCCTTCTGTTTCAGGCGTGGCTCTAAGACTCACTCCTGCACTTATAGATTCCCATAGCTGGTGAGTTGGTGCTACCTGCCTTCCTGGACACCACAGAATCCAGTGGGGCTCAATTTCAGGCATGCATCCCCAATCCTGTCCCCTCCCTGGTGATAGCGTCTTCCCTAAGCAGCAGACAAAGCATAGGAGAAGGCACTATTTTTAGGTGTTTACAGGTGGTGGTCAGCTAGATGGAAACACTCCATCTGCCCAGGCATCTGGTCTTGTCCCTCCAGAGCTATCCCACATCAGGGGTGGTTGTGAGACCAGATCTACGCCCCTCCCTATGTCTGTCTAGGATATAGTAGAACTACTACGATATAGTAGAGGAAACCCCAGATATTGTACAACCCAGACCCCCCTCCCTTCTCCTGCATCCTCAAATCCAGCTGACTCCTTGTTCCAATCCAAGCCACCTGTGTGGCTTTGAACCAAACATATAGCTTGACAGAATCTCAGTTTCTATGTCTGAGATGGGAAGAATTCCACCTCCTCTCAAGGTTGGTAGAAGTGACCACAGGGATGGTGTTGTATGAGAACATATAGTGCCTAGTACTTTGAACAAATGATAATTGTGATGGAACCTTCCCAAGTCATTTTAAGAACAATATATCCTTTCTCCCCTATGCTGAGCCCTGTGCATGGCCTAAGTGGTTTGTTTTCCAGTCCCCCACTATCTGGGTTCTCTTAGCCTGCCCAGGCAGCTTCTACACTGACTCCTGTGGAACACCTCCATGGGTGACCACTTGTGTCTAAGAAAGGCCACCAATGGATTAGGTTGGAGTGAGCTTGAGGGGTCCTGCCTTGGGTACCCCATCACCAAGATCAGTCATCTTTGAAAATAAGACAGACATGACTTGTATTGTAAATCTAAAGTACTACTCTGCCTGATGACCCCAAAGAGAGAACAAGACAACAACTTCTAGAAGTTTCAGGGCCATTGTTTGGGACCAATATGCCCATGTTACAGTGAAGAGTGGAGAGGGCTGGTGTTAGCCAAATGCCCACTCCACAATGCATATTTTGTCAAATGAGGTTGCCCAAGTCTTACATGACCTTGGAACAAAGTTTAAATAGTGTCTTCTTTTCACAGACAATGAAAATTAAACTCTGAGCTGGTTTGAGACTTGCCAGGGTCTCATGCTCAGGGATTCAGCCTCTTGTCACCTCTACATTGCCCACATTGCCCATGCCTCAGGGCCTCTGGGGTCCTTTCTGAGGGCTCTTGGCTGACATGAGTTGTTTGCAACTCTCTGGGCTAGCCTGGTGCTTGTTGGGGCTGGTGAAATGTACTGTGGGCAGTTGCGGCCTCTGTCTTTGGTCTGCTCTGGTCTGAGGAAGGATTTACTGCAACATGTGCTTTTAAGCCTTGCTTTCCTGACCAGTCTGTGACCCTTACACTTTTACTAGTTCCTTCTTCTTTAACCACTGTCTCCATGTAGCTTTTATGAGTCCTCCCTTCCCTACCTCACTGACTGCTCCTCCCAGCATCCTTTGTGCACTATTAGCATTGCTTTGTTCCCCCTGAACACAGTGGTGTCCTTCAACATCCCCATTTGCCTGTCTGTTCTCTTCCTATTGTGCTCCTGCATCAGTCTCATGGTGACTTTACTGTCTGTGCCAAGGAACCCCAACCCACATCTCCTGTCCAAACCTCTTCCCAGAGCCCCAAACTGTACATTATGTTGAGTGGATGTCTGTTGAATAGGATGTCTTCCCTGCCTATCCCAGCAGCACCATAAACTCAACTCCCAAAACTACATCCAGATCTTTTGAAGTTTCTGGCTCTGTGCATAGTCTCTGTCTCAGTGGACATCTCTTCCCACCACTTCAAGAGCCAGTAAACCACAGCCTCCATGGCAGGTGACACCATGGCTCTTACTTGATCCCTAATCAACCTGGTGAGCGTGATATGGTTTTAGTGCCATTCCTGTTTCACAGATGAAAATATGGTGACAGAAGTTCCTGGTGCATAAAAAACAAGGGATGGTTCTTTCTTTGGCTTTTTTTCCATACTCTAGGTCCATAAGTTAAATGGAGCTGAGCCAGGGTAGGTAATAGCTGCTCCTGCCTGGGACATCTGCAGGTGTCTGGTGTACTCTGTGAGCCCAACTTGGCAAACTGATTCCCAAAGTTGGTTCCTTGTTCTGAGATATCTCACTCTCAGCTCTCTCCCCACCAAACCCCAGGCCCTGCCTCAGGGAGCCTATCAGTGAAGAGGTCACACAGAGTGGCACATGACCCTGACCTGGGATATCCTGTCCCCAGGGCTACCTCCTCCTCACTGTGACTCTTCCCTGGGAAACAAAATAAGGATGGCTGACGGGGGTGTTTTGAGGTGTGGGAGCAGGTGGCGGTGTGGTGGGTGGAAACACCTCCATCTCTCCGGGCGTGTGGCCTATCATTCCATGGTGGTTGGCTGTGAGGCCAGGTCTTGGGTTCTCCCTCCTCCCACTATTACTATTATTATTTTTGTCATTTTTGTCATTATCATCCTAACAACCCTATGAAGTGGATATAATCAATGCCACCGTAAAGCTAAGAAGATTGGGGCTCAGTGAGACAAAATCATCTGCCCAAGGCTACAGAGCTCAAGCTATGTTTTAAAGTAGATCAGTTGGACCAGTTTATATGTTCTTTCCATGTTAACATTTAGGTGGACCCATGTGTTTAGGAGAATAAAGTCGTATTTTAAATGATTTATAGGCAGGCGTGGTGGCACACACCTGTAATCCCAGCACTTGGGAGGCTGAGGCAGGAGGATCATTGCAAGTTCAAGGCCAGCCTGGAGTACAAAGTGAGCTCAAGGCCAGCCTGAACTGCATATCGACACCCTGTCTCAAAAAGACCGAAAAAAAAAAAAAGATTTATAAAGTATAGGGATCAAAAAATAGAAGACTTGTAGGGAGAGTTAGCCACAACACACATTACTCAGGGGCTGGTAGCTTGCACACACCGGGGGCCCATTCATTCACTGTATCAGTTATTACTCTTACCCAATGGGGTGGAGAGGAATTCTCCTCTGTCCTAGACATGGAAGTAGAGATTCCCTCAAGTGCAGTGATTTTTCTCCAAGTCCCCCAGGTGACAGGTGATGCCTTAGGACTGGAAGGTAAGTCTTTGAGGCTCCAGGGCCAGGGCTTTATCCTGCTATGCGGATGTGGTGTGATGGGCAGGGGGTCATAGGTGAAAGAAGGGAGACTTGGATGATGTGATGTGTGGAATTTCACTCTAATATGTTCTGTAGGACAGGGACAGAAATCTATTTATTTATTTAGGATAAGAACACTGAGATTTTGAGAAGTATAATAACATGTCTGAAGTTACACAACTGGAAAATGATGATGTGATATTCAGCTTGAATCTAACTGGCTCAGGCCTTTGCCCTCTGTACAACTCCACACTGTAGTTGCCAAAGCTACACACTGTCTCCTTCTGAGAGTCTCTTCTCCAAGCTTGCGGCCCATTGGGAACTCTGAATCATTTTCTCTCAAGTAGAAAGGTCTTGAGGCCCTCTGCCTTATAACCCCTGAGAGTGTCAGGCACTATACTAGGTAAAAACTTAGTATTACTTCATTTAATCTTCACCATAAGACTGCAAGGTAGGAACTACCATTATCCCTATTTTTATGATGAACATTATTAAGCTTTGAGAGGTTCCATGATTACAACTAAGTGAACCAAAATTTGCATCAGATACAGACTCTAGATAACTGCTGCACCTTTCCACTTTCTCTTGCCTGAACTGGGTGTGGGTTTAATTCTCTGCTATAAGCACTAAATTCACATGCCATAAGCACTAAAGACAAGAATCCAAATTTCCAACTATCCTGTTCCTATCCATAAGTTTCCAACCTTCTTGAAACACACCACTCACACTCACCTAGTATCATGACTGAAGTTGTACTGTCAGCTGGAGGCTTCTTTCACCATTTTGTACCTGATCTCCACTTCTCACAGTTACCTTTATGACAAGCATTATTGTCTCCATTTTCCTGTGGAGAAATTAGGGGTTCTAGAGGTTTCACCAGGTGGGCATCAAACTCCCAAATCAGATCTGTCTCCAAGACCCATGCCCTCTCTATTCCATGTCCCTCCCTACTGGGAGGGCATGAGGGAGCCCAGATAATTTGCCACTTTGAACCACAATGTCTGAACTGTGGCTATCGCTGCCCTTGTCCATGTGCCTTATACAAGCTCAGGAGTCCCCATCCATCTGGTCAGTGGGAGGAGAGGCCACAGAGCTCAGTTACATCTAAGGCTCCCTCCTGCTCTGAGAGCAAGGGGCCCTGCACTCATGGCTCATCCCAAGGTTCCCAGAGAGAAGAGGGCCAAGCTTCAGGACAGGACCAGACACCTTAGCTTGGGACTTACTACAATTTGGATCAAAAATGCCTTCCAAATGTATCATGTGTCCAGAGGCAGGGATCTGGGGGAGGTAATTAGACCATGGGGTACTGAGTGGGTTAACTGGATAAAGAAGGTCACTGGGTGCATGTCTTTGAAGATTGTATGTTGACCCTGGCCCCTTTCTTTTTGGTTTTTCTCCTGCTAGATAATTCAGTCTTATAGTTAAGATAATTCAGGCTGGCCTTGAACTCACTATGTATCTGTCTTGGCTACTTTTCTCTTGTTGCTGAGACAAAATACCCAATGCCCAAAGTGAGGGAAGGAAAGGTTTACTTAGCTTACAGTTTGTGGAGGTCTCAGTCCATACTTGGCTGGTTCAGAGGCAGAGTGGCACATGCAGAGGGCAAACTGTTCAAGGCAGCAGAACACAGCAAAAGAAACCAGCAAAAAGGGAAGAATGGCTGCAAGCAGCCTCCTTTTCTCCCCTACATTGTAAACAGCCTACCCCCATCCAAGGGTCGTGAACCTCTCACACAATCTCCATGCCCTCCTCTTCTACAGGCTCAGGATGTTTACAAATTAAGCACCCCAGCTTCCTGCTAAATCACTGTTAAACCTCCAGATTCCCCCAAGTTGACACAATGTATCAACCATAACATTTTACCCCTTGTCAACTTGGGAATTAGACGCATTTCTTTAAACCAGTTTCCAGATACAAAGACGTGCTTATATTAGAATTGTAACATTTTGCCCCCATACAAATGAAAATTAAACACTACCAACATTTAAAGGCACAAAATAAACATTACCATTCCAGGAGGCACCAACAGGGGAATATAGAGCATTGGGACCAAAGCAAGTCCAAAATCCAGCATGGCTAACATTGTGTCCTGTAATTCCACATCCAGCATCTGAAGCAACATGAGGCACATTGTGAGCCCCGAAGAGCTTGCATGAGTCCACCCCTATGGCACTTCTGGTGGTTACAGCTCCCATGGGTTCTCTCTTAGGCTCACTTTGCTCCCTCTTCGCGGCTTTCCTTAGATGATCCATGGTCCTGTCTTTTCTAAACTTCTGAGGTCTCCAGGGCACCTTTTGCTTCACATTCACAGCCTCACATATTGCCCTCTCAGGGGCACACTGCCTGGCCTCCCAGGCCTTCTGAAATCTGGGTGGAAGCCTCTTTAACCTCAGAACTCTCGCATTTTCTTTGCACCTAAAGCCTGGGCCATGTGGATGATGTCAAGGTCTGCTGCCACCTGGAGCAGTAGCCAAACTTTTTTTTCTCTTGGTCTTAGGGGTTGAGTGCCTGGATCTCTGGGCACACTGAATCCAATGCTAAGGAGCAAATTTTTTATGCTGCCGCCATTCTGGAACATGGCACTCTTTGACTTCCTTCTCAAGGCAAGGTCTCTCACCTTTACAGTTTCAAGACTGCAAAAGGTGGAGACTTGCTGCTTGTGATGCCCTCAGGCCATCTTTTTTGTTTTCTTGTTCCTTCATGGCAATAGAAATCACCTCAGCCTTATCTTTGCAGTCCACAGTTTTTACTGGAGCTTCCTTTCTGGCCAAACTCACAACATTTTAAATCATCCTGCTGGGCTCTTTGCTCTTGACTGTCAATATAAATCTGGCTAAAAACCCCCAACAATAGCCATGCCACTGCCCCAACATTCGGCTGCCTTGAAATTTCTTTTGCCAGATTAATCAGTTCATTGCTGCCCTTAATCTCAGTCTTAGGCAAAATCTCTGGACATGAGTAAAATGCAGACAAACTTTCTGCCAAACCATAACATACACCATCTGGAGTCCAACAACCAGTGCAGTCCTTCCAAACAGAAACCTTCCAAACCCGGTCTTTACCGGCAGGATTTTTATCAGCCTTCTGGTCTTCCGAGCTCTGAGCAGACATCTCCAAACCTTTCTAAACTCTTCCCACAAGCAAATTCCAACGGCTCTTGAACCACATGATCAGGTATAGTCACAGCAAAGACCCCACTCTACTGGTACCAAATTCTGTCTTGGTTACTTTTCTCTTGTTGCTGAGACAAAATACCCAATGCCCAAAGTGAGGGAAGGAAAGGTTTATTTAGCTTACAGTTTGTGGAGGTCTCAGTCCATACTTGGCTGGTTCAGAGGCAGAGTGGCACATGCAGAGGGCAAACTGTTCAAGGCAGCAGAACACAGCAAAAGAAACCAGCAAAAAGGGAAGAATGGCTGCAAGCAGCCTCCTTTTCTCCCCTACATTGTAAACAGCCTACCCCCATCCAAGGGTCGTGAACCTCTCAATCTCCATGCCCTCCTCTCCCACAGGCTCAGGATGTTTACAAATTAAGCACCCCAGCTTCCTGCCAAATCACTGTTAAACCTCCAGATTCCCCCAAGTTGACACAATGTATCAACCATAACAGTATCCCAGGCTGGCCTCAAACTCATGGGGATCCTCCTCCCTCAGTCTTCTGAGTGCTGGGATTACAGACATTGCCACCAAGCCCAATTTTTAATACCATACTTGATTAGTACTAATTATTCTTAATGGTTAGCAGACTCCTTTCTGGAAATGTATGTATGTGTACACACACACACACACACATATACATATGTACACACATATATATATACACACGTGTATATACATATATATATATATATATATATACACACATACACACACAAATATTATCCACCTATGCAGTATTTACAGAAATAACACACAGTGCCATAGTAGGCACAACTATTTTTCTGTCACTTCCTTTCTCATTTAATATTCTATTATGGCCATTTGTCCATGTCAGAACATATTACTTTTGAGATTTGCACAGTTTTCCTCTGTGTACTGGGGCCATAAAACAACCTTCTTCAGATGGCCTTTATTGTTTTCCTACTATAACAAGGGTCACTTCTTGAGCGCCTATCATGTGCTTGTCACTGTGGGAGGACCTCTGTGTAGACATTGTTATGGATATGTCATTCTTATTCTAGGATAACTAACATTTAGTATACAATAGGCGTTCAAAAAATTATTGGAGGACCCAGCCCAAGTGTTTCACCTTTACAAAGTCTTTACCTTCTCCCTATCCCTTCCTATTTTCCATTCATGTCTTGAGCTGAGCTTGGGAGAAAAATGAGTAAGATAAAGACCCTGTACTAGAGGAACTCACAAACTAGTAACTAGGTGTGGAAACAGATAATTACAGTAGAGAACATGGAAAACATGGGCACCATCCAATTCACTGAATACCAAAAATAACACAAAGTAGGGGGAGGGAGGATTCATCTTCTTCCTGCTTGCCGGTTTGAGACAGGACCTCAGTCTTCTTCCGCCTTTGAACTGGTATTTATATCGTTGACTCCCCTGGTTCTTAGGTCACCTAGCATGGACTGGACTGCGCCATTGGCTCTCCTGATTCTCTGGACTGTGGGGCTTCTCAGGCCCCATGTTTGCATGTGCCATCTTCCTCATTTATCTGTCCTGTCTATGCATCTACCTATCCATCCTCTATCTCTATTGGCTTATTTCTTTGGAGAACCTACATTAATACAATATTCAAAGGAGCCCAGGGAGGCTTCCCAGAGGAGGTATAAGGTAAGTTGAATTTCAAAATATACTAGGAGTTTGTCAGGAATCTGAGGTAGACGCTTTGGTGTTGTCCTTATCCAACACTTGACCAACTTCTTGCACCTCACGTTTTCTCCCTCATTCATTTTTACAACCACAAAGAAGGGACTCAGGATAGATTTTGATTTGTATAACATGATATGTACAATAACAATTGGGCTATTAAGTGAAGAAAAGGAGTAAGAATTTGCAATAAAATAGGAAAAGAGAATGAGTCATAAACCTAAACTGAAGATAGTTAATGCATTTGAATTTGAGATTTAGTTCTGCACTTTCTAGTAGGCAAAAAGGTAGCATTTTTGTCCCTATGGCAAGTGAAGCACAAAGGCCCAGTGAGTATCACCGGTAGAGCTGTGACTGAGCCGCCAACCCCTCTTGCTGACTCTCAGTTTAGTGATGTGCTTATGGCTGCCTGGTACATTTGGCTGGTGCTGTAGTTTGGGTACTGCATGTCCCCCAATGGCATATGTGTTGAAGGCTGGGTCCCCACCCCAGGGTGCCATCTGGAGGTCCCGTTTCCTGGCCTGCTTATAAGCAGTCAGGTCATTGGCGATATGACCTGGAAGGTGATATTAGGACATCAGCACCTTCTCTTTCTCTCTTTCACTTCTTGGTGACTATGAGGCAAGTAGCCTCTTCCATTACGCATTTCTTGCTATGTTATACTGCCTTATCACAGGCCCAAAGGTAATGAAGCCAAGTGACCATAGTAGAAAGCTCTTAAACTGTAAGTCAAAATAAACCTTTCATCCTTGTAAGTTGATTATTTCAGGTATTTTGTCATAGTAAAGGAAAGCTAACACAGCTGGGTAGTGTTTTGAATTGATGCTAAATTATGTCTCATTCCTATAACTAAATTGGATAGAGAGGTTGTGAAGCAAACAGTTTTAGAGTACCTAGTAAGTGTCATTCCTTCACAACTACCCTATTTTGTCACATGAACACAGGAAACTGAGCCTCAGACAAATGCAGTAAAACATGAGCCAAGTTGGACCAGGGGCCCACATCACCTGATCCCAGCACAGCCCCTTTGACAGTTCAGCAGAGAAAGATCTGAGGGTAGGAAATCTCAGAACATGGAACTTGCTTAGATTTGCAGACTGAGATCTTGAGTAAGCTTGACACCTGCAGATTTCCCAGCTGAAACAGTTATGTTAACTTTTGGATTTATGATGTAAAAAACAAAAAGCCACAGAATGGGCCATCCCCTTTCAAGTGATCACCGTATCTTGATCTAGGAAGTGGAAATGCCATGTAATCACACCCAGTCTGCCAGGTTGATTGGGATCCAGTGAGCCATGGGCCACTCAGCATAGACGCTGCATCTTACCAGCTCTTGAGGGATTTTAATGTTATTGTCTTTATCACTGTTCTCATCATCACCACCATCAGCCTTTCAACAACCCTATAAAGTGTTGTTGCCAGTGCCACCTTGCAGCTAAGGATGATGACTCAGGGAGATGCCATGCCCAAGCGTCCCGAGTCCTAACCCAGGCCAGGAGATGAAATATAGGCTGAGGACAAGAATGCTGAAGGCAGCCAGGCTGAGGATAAGTGTGTATGGATTTGGGTCTCAGGTTTGGAGGGATGCTTGGACGGCAGCTGCAGGGAAAGCTGGACACACGTGTGGGCTGGACACTGCGCTGAAGCTGTGGTCCTTGTGGTGAGGCTGGACTCAGGCCATGCTTGTTACCTAGCAGAACGGTGGAAAAGTGGCTACACGGCAGGTGGAGCTGGACACACATCTCAGGGGCCCAGGCTTAGGCCCCCTGACATGCTATCTCCTGGGCTTTGGGTTATCAGGGTCCAGAAGGCGTAAGATGATAGCATGGGCGTGGGCCAGACTATGATGGCCTGTACTCTAGTACTGAATGGTGACAATTAAAAAGTAGAAGTTTAATAGCTAAAAACGTCCATCCATGGAGGACTGGATAAAAAAATTTGGCATTTTTATATAACGGAATACTACCGAGCTATAAAGAAAAACAAATTTAAGGCTTTAATAGGCAAATGGTCACAGTTAGACATCATACTCAAGTGAAATAAATCAGAGGCACATGTGCAAGCAACGTATTGTATCACTGGTGTAAGAACATGAAAGTGGGAATATAAATTAGGAGATATGAAGGGAATCTGCTCAAAAGTAAGGAGCAAACGGGATGAGGGGATGGAGACAAGGAAGAAGGGGACAAATGTGTATCTGTGTATGTATGTGCAGGACGGCTAACATGGTGCACTATTGACTTAGGTCACTTTATGGTAAGGAACAGTTCATGATTGATTGTTTGATCAAGATTGTATGTCTATATGTGATTTAATGAGCATACACTTTGAAGTTATCAATATGTAATACAACAGCCATTGTTAATTTCCCGTCACTTTGTCTATAATTCAATTTTGATTGTACTGTTCTTGTGCTATTTTGTGTCTTTTTGTTAATGTCTTTTTTGTTTGTTTTTCTTTTAAACTTTTAAAAATAAAAAAAATAAAAAGTAGAAGTTCAGGGAATGGGCTGAGTGTGTTTCACTGAGCACTCGGGGAATGGGATGGCGTGTCCCATTCCTGCCACCCCCCAGTACACGTTACCACTTCCTGCGTTAGCTGTGTGTGCAGGAGCAGCCACGTGGGAGAAAGCAGTTGCGGTGGTGAAAGCACAGCTTTTGGACTTGGAAAGCCCTGATTTAGGACCAGGCTCTAAGACCCAGGGAAAATTATTTTGCAGCTCTTGGCCTCTGCTGCCCCGTCTACAGTAACACTAAGTTCTGAAGGTTAATTAAGGATTGAGTGAGCACTGTGGAATCACTTAGCATAGATATTGCACTAAGTGCTTGGTAAATATTATTATCTTCGTCATCGTCTTAGTCCATTTGGGCTGGCAAACAAAATACTATCCACTGGATGGCTTATGAGCAGTTCTAGGACCCAGGAGTCCAACATCAAGGTGATGGTAGATTTGAGGTCTGGTGAGACCTGTTTTCTGTTTCAGACTTTTACCTCTCACTGCAACCTTGAATGGCAGGAGGGAAGAGGGGTCTCTCTCAGGCCACTTGCATAAGGGCACTAATTCTATGTGTGAGGGTTTCACTCCCATGACTTCATCACCTCCCACAGGCCTCACCTCCTGATACTACCCATCACCGTGAAGGTGAGGATGTTGACACACAAATGCAGGGGAGAGGGATAAACATTCAGGCCATAGACAGTGTGATCATTATTATCATTCTCACAACAGCACGGTGAGGTTTCCTCAGCAGAAACCCTCAGTTTCCCCACCTACAAAACGGGAATGGTGCTGACTGCTCCAGAGTATGGCTATGAGGATTAAGTGAGAGGAGGCCTTCTCCTCCCTCCTCTTATCAGCCACTCTGTTGGGCTGGTTGCTCCAACTGTCTAATTCACCAGAATCCACAGCCTTTCTGCCAGGGTTCCTCAAGCTGTAGGATGCTGAGACCTAGAATCGGCCGACTGGATAGGGATGTCTGCCCTGTGCCTTGGGGACATAGGGCAAAGCTAAATGGTCAGCTAGAGAGAGATAGAATTCCTCAGAGCTTGCACAGTTCTTATTCCACCACATTCTGTCCTTTCATTTCCTGTATCTACTCTGAGAGGTAAATATTCTGATCACCACTTTGCAGAAGAGGAAACTGAATTACCAGTCCCAGGTCATACTCCACATCTCTAATAGGCCTGGCACTTGCCACCTCCTTCCACAGCCACCTAGAGCCCACGTGCTGGGGGCAGTGACTGCGGGGGGGAGGCGGGAGCAACTGACTGGACCCTGGGGGCAGACCTACAGGGACCCCTGCACAAGCAGAGGTTCGCCGGCCGCAAAGTCTGCTACATCTATAGCCAGGCAAGCTGGGCACCTAGCGGGAGGAGGGCAACGTGAAGAGGAAACTGTCCCAGAAACCTCACTCTCCTCCGTATCTTGCGATGGGTTCTAGAGAGTTCCACATGCCTTGAGTAGTTTGAGCGTGGTCTCAGGGTTCTGAGGACTGCAGCTTCACATGGGAGCAGAGATGACCTGTTTGGGGCCCCACCCATTTGACTGAGCCTCAGAGAAGAAGCACCTCTGGCAAGAGCACTGCAGCCCGGTGTTCTGACAAAAACATGGGATCCCGGAGAGGACCAGAGGTCAGGACCAGACAGGGGAGAGGTCACACAGGCAGGACAGAGAAAGGAGGTGAAGCCTGAGGAGGTGCTAGTTCTTACTGTGCTGGCAAGTCCCCTCTATCTTATCTTTCCCCTGCCACCACCTTGGGGCTGTCAGAAAGACACAAGATGCAGAGGCTCAAAGTCAAGGAGTTTCTTCAAGAAAGAGGTAAAACTCAAATCCAGACCCGCCTGTCTCTTCCTCCTAAACTTTTCTCTTATACCTCTCCTACTGGTTTCACTAGCATGCCCTCAAAATCTGCACCTCACAATGTGATGCTCATGTGGAAATGAAGTCTTTGCAGATGTAATTAGCTAAGATAAGGTGAGGACGTACTGGAATAGGCCAGGCCCTAAATTAGCCAGATGTGGAGGCGCACACCTGTAATCCCAGGACTCGGGAGGCTGAGGTAGGAGGATCGCTGTGAGTTTGAGACCAGCCTGGGCTACAAAGTAAGCTCAAGGACAGCCTGAACTGCATAGCGAGACCCTGTCTCAAAAAGAAAAAAAAAAAAAAAAAGATGGCCCCAAATCTAGTGTGGCTGGTGTCACTATAGCAAGAGGAGAGCAGAGACACAGACCCAGGCGATGGCTATAGGCAAACACAGGCGGGGGTACCATACTACTGAGGGTATAGAGGCAGGGCCCAGAATCATGTGTCTACAGGCAAGGCCGTCAAACGTTGGCAGCAATCACCAGAAACTGGAGGAGGCTGGGAAGTACTCCCCCACACAGCCCTCGGGGAGAGCCTGGCCCTGCTGACAGCTGGGCTCCATACGTCCTGCCTCCAGAGCTGTGGGATAGCACTCACCTGTTGTTTAAGCCACGAAGTTTGTGATGCTTTGAAATGAATATACCGCCTTCCTATGGCACAGGAAGAGTGGCAGTGTGGATCTGAGGTGTAGTCCTACTACAACAGACCTTCAGGGTAAATTCAAGGCAGAGAAGAATGGAGAGAAGATCTATTTACCCTCCAGGGGCTCCATGCACCTCACATTTCTAATTTTACAAATGAGGAAACCGAGGTACAGGAAAGAGAAGTTATTTTCTTTTTCTTCTTTTGGGTTTTTTTTTTTTTTTTTTTTTTTTGAGACAGGGTCTTGCTATGCAGTTCAGGCTGGCCCTGAGCACTTTGTAGCCCAGGCTGGTCTTGAATTCGCAACAATCCTCCTGCCGTAGCCTCCCAAGTGCTGGGATTACAGGCGCGCGCCACCACACCCGGCTGCTATTTTCTTCTATACTCATTTTTTCCCTTCCCATAGGTATTACACAAGGCTCAAACCCCACCCTGGTTTGAGTTTCAGGAGGCAGGTTACTTACTTCCCTTCTCTGAGCCTCATTTCCCTCAACCAGAAAATGAGAACAATAGTATCTGCCTGTTAGATGTTTATGAGAATAAAATTACTTCATTTTTTCATTCACCATGTTTTATGGAAGTCTTCTCTATGCTGTCCCCTCCAGTTGGCCCTGGAGACACAGCGGGGACAGGTCCCCCGCAGGATGGCACTTTGGAAGTGCTTACTAGAACTCTTAGTACAACCCAGAGGGACAAGAATGTAGGACTGAACAGAGTGGTGTGTGGAGCCAACTCAGCTTATAAGAAGGGTCACCGTGGCACTAATTCTTTTCCCCTTGTTGGTGCGGGTACAGATCCCTGACCAAGAAAGACAAATTCCTTGAGGGTCTGGGGCCTGTGTTCCTGAGCACCTGGCAGTGGCTGCTCCCAGCAGCCTCTCCAAAGCCAGCGGAACTGTGTGACCCAGGGAGGCTGTGGCAGCAGCTGAAGAGGCCTTGGTTTTCTCCTGGGGGCCCCTTTAGGGACTGTCCCCTCAGCCTTGCCTTCCCAGCTCCACCCCACCCACTTCCTGACAATGTCCCTGCCTGGGCCAGGCTTGAGCCTGCCCTGGAGATGCTCCCAGCTGTCCTGATATCCCCTCTGGCTTCTGCGGACATTCCCCTTTCTGGCCTCGAAGGCGCCTTCTAGGCAGAAGCCATTCCCTCCTTTCCAGAGGTGTCCCCAGACACCATTCCACGCTATTCTTTTTCCTTGATAACTGTCGCACCCAGTATCAAATGGGCTGTGCTCAGTGCAGGCAGGGTCAGATTCCTGGTAACTAAGTGGCTTAGAGGAGGGTCCTGTAAATCTCCCCAGGGGGCTAGAAATGGTCAGGTTGGTTGGGTCTGGTTGGGCCCTAGCAAACTTCTTCCTTCCAAACCTCTGCTTCTCTGAGCTAAGAGTGAGAAGTCACCTTCTCTGCATCTATGGGGTGGGGTGAGGAACCAGGGCCAGGGACACTGATAAAGCCTGCACACATGGCAGCAATCAGTCCTAAAAGCTCACTGACTACCAGGTGGGCTCTGGAAGTGGGGTGGTGTGGGTGCAGAGCAGTTACGCCTGTCAGACCTCCTGTCCCCACTTGCCCCCGGTGAGCTGTAAGAGCTGGCACCAAGCAGTGGGGACACGAACTTTGGCGGGCCCAGACAGCTCAGCAGTGGCAGCAGCAGTGGCAGCAGGGGCTATTCTGAGAGCTGGGAGGGGCCCGGCGCTGAGCCCTAGGAGGGAAAGCAGCAGGGAGGAGACAGTCCCTGGGAGGGGGTTCCCTGTGGTCTGGGTAGTGTGTGCACTGGGAGAGGGTGTGGCTATCACTGTGGGGTGGGCCGCTTGAGGTCCTGGGGATTCTGCTGGGATTGTTTGGCTGTATATGTAGCAGTGTTGTGATCTTAGTCAAATGAGTGAAACACACAAAGCAAGTGTGGGAGCGAGCAAGCTCAGGAAGGGATGCAAGTAAGCACGCCCAAGTGTGGAAGGAGCAGGAATAGAAGTGTCAACAGGGGGCCTGTTGGTGAGCAGGGATGAATGTGGGAGTGAGTGACAGCGAGGGCGCAGAGGGGCTGGGAGCTTGTGGGGGGAGGGGAAGGGCACTTGTAGGAAACCCAGGGGAAGATGTGGGGTTGTGTAAGAGGCAGGCGAGCACAGGGTGCATGGCGAGTGTGCTTGTGAGGGGGCCGGTGTACGTGTAGTGAGAGCAGGTGGGAGCGTGTGAGTTGGAAAAGCAGGCGGGGAAGATACCAATAATCAACAGAAATATACAAACGAGTGTTCCCAGAGGACTTACTCGGAGCCCAGTGCTGACATTCAGAATCTTACGGCATTCTTCAAGTGTCCTGTGGAGGTTGTGCTGTAGGTCCCTTCTGATGGAGTAGGACACTGTGGCTTGGAGCAGCTATCTTGCCCGTACTACTAATCACTGTTAGGCTGCCTCAGGATGAATGGGTGAGCAGCGCCAAGCTGTGAGTGAAAGCAAATGTCAGTGTGCACCAGTGGGTGTGCTGAGTGTGCCTGTGTGGCCTGAGTGTGCCAGACATGAACCCCAGAGGAGAGGGTAGGCAGCAGCTGTGAACACTGGGCAGAGTGAGGACTGAGCAGAGTCTGAGTCAGCATCTGGGACATCTCTGCCAACCTGGCTTCCCAGCCCTGCAGTGGCAGCTTGTGCCAGAGACCCCAGCTAAGGATCCTCTCAGCCCCGGTATGGCCCCCAGCAAACTCCCATCTGATACTTAGAACTGGGCCAAGGGGTGGAGACTGGCAGGAGGCTTGCCTGGCCTCCAGGGTACCTACAGGGGCAGCTCCCGGTGTGGGCTCCCCAGGCAGAAAGGGCATATGAGAGCTGTGGGAGGGGGTCCAGCAGTGATTTCAGCCCCTGTGGCTCTAAACAGAACCACCTGGAGGGTGGGGGGGGTAACAGTTCCCATGCCCACCCCTGCCTTTGGGATGTGACTCAGGCAGATGCCATGCCAGGCATCTGCAAGCAGGGCCTGCTCCCACCCCGGGGGGTGAGGAGGAGCCCCTCCAGCCTGCCCCACCCTCACTTTTGGCCCTATTCCCCAGGTCCTAAGCTAGAAGGAAGGAATTTTTGGGAAAGGAGGGCTGTCCCCTGTGACTGGGGCACAGTACTCCCACGGTGCAGAGAAGCTGCCTCTGCAGCCCCTCAGGAGGCACTGTACTGGCAGGAGGGTTAGGAACCCAGGATTCTAGTGCTTTGGGCAAGTTACCTCCCCACTCTGGCTTCAGTTTCCTGACTGCCCAACAGGAATACTGTGCTGAAGGGACACCAAGTATTGCTGCCAGGACTGCAAACTATCTGGACAAGCAGGGAATGGAGATATGTATGTGTAGGAGGTGGGGTTAGGGAAGTGTCAGGGTTAAGTTGACGCAGGAGCTGAGTTTTGCAGAATGGGAGACATTTGCATGCATGAGGACCTGGAGGAGGGGAAAGGATGTTCTAGCAGAGGACATGCCCTGAATGAAGACTGTCTGTACATAGAGGTGTGGCTGGAAATCTAGCCTACCACCCTGTGGGATAAAGTCCTGGACTGCCCACTCTCTCTCAGCGAGCCTCACCCTTCTGCAATCATGTGATGGTCTGGTTACCATCTGACTCTTTTTCTAGGCTATGCAGGAGAGACCTTGCTTAGCCCAGTCTCTGCTCTTCCCATAGTGCCCTGAACAACATCAGGTGTGTCACAGGTGCTCAGTAGATATCAGAGAAATGAATGAGAAGCTTTTCCTCAAACACTCAACTTTAGGGTAAGCACTTGTTCCTACAACCTCTAAGAACCTCCTTAGGCTCTAAGACAGTGGTTTGCAGAGTGTGGCCCCTGGGGCATCACCTGGAAACTAGCTAGAAATGCAAAATTTTGGCCCCAATCTAGACCTGCCAAATCAGAAACTCTGGAGCCAGGGCACACGGATCTGTTTTATCAAGCTGTCCAGGATAATTCTATATGTTCAATGAACTCTGTGAACCAGAGCTCCTAAACTGTGCCCACAAGCACCATAAAAGCACATGAAGACCCCATTTGCAGATGGAGAAGCTAGGATTGTGGCAAAACCTGGCCTAGAACTCAAGTATTCTCAAATTATTCCTTTCCACCGCCCAGGCCAGAGCACAAAGAAGAGTTAGAGCCCCCATCCGGTCAGGTCCCTGGAAGGAAGACTTGGAACCTCAGGGTCTAGAAACAGAAGGCGGGGCATTCCTCTGGGGGGATAGAAGGCGGGGCCAGTGCTCTGAGCCCCGCCCCGTTAGCGTTGCCCCGGGAAACCCCGGGTTGTAACAATAACCCGCTGACGCGTTTCTGGGAGGGATCCTGTCGAGTCTGTGGGCGGGACAGTCCTGCTGCGGACCAATGAGAATCCTTGAGCCCCGCCCTTGCGTCCCCCTCCCCGCGTGCCGAGCAAGGGGCGGGGTCGTGCCTGCTTCTTCTGCCCTACTCGGTAGGCGGCGCTGCGGCTCTCAGGGGCTGCGGCAGGGTCGCCCAGAGCTGGCAGCTCCACGCCTCTGCCCCAGCCCTTGGCGGGGCACCCGGACGGGTGGAGGATTCCGGGGCCGCGGGCGAGCACGCCCCGCCCCTCCCCGCCGTGCACGCCCCTCCCGCCCCCGCCCATCCTGAGGTTCAGCCGGCGCTGAGCGCGGCAGGCGCGGGAGCTGGCGCTGGAGCCGGAGCGGCGGCGGCTGTGTTCACCGGGTGGCGGCGACGGCGGCGCGGGCCCGGAGACGGGCTCGGGCTCCGGCATGGTGCAACCCGGCCTCGTCCCGGGAGAGCAGGACCCGCGCGCAGAGCCGGCGCCCGGGGAGCAGCGGCGGTGGCGGTGGTTGCAGGCGCAAGCAGGCAGCAGGTGCTAGAACCCAGGCTGGGCGAGGTGTGTACCCTCCGGGCTCCCAGGCCGCCGCCCCCTCGCCGCCTGGGTCTTTTCCCGTCCTCGTGCTCCCCAGCGCGTCCAGCTCCCTACCTCCGCGCCCCGGCCCATGGCGACCCGCGGCTGAACCGCGCCACCGGGGACCCCTCCCGCGGGCCTCCAGGGGCGCGCAGCTCCCGGAGCCGCCCGCCCAGCCTCCGCGGAACCTCCCTCCCGTCCTCGCCCGAGCCGGGCGGGACCATGGCCGCGAAGCTACGAGCGCATCAGGTGGACGTGGACCCAGACTTTGCGCCGCAGAGCCGGCCACGCTCCTGTACCTGGCCACTGCCGCAGCCCGACTTGGCCGGCGACGAGGACGGAGCGCTGGGCGCAGGGGTGGCGGAGGGCGCCGAGGACTGCGGGCCGGAGCGCCGGGTTACGGCCCCGGCGATGGCCCCCGCGCCGCCTTTGGGCGCGGAAGTCGGACCGCTGCGGAAAGCCAAGAGCTCCCGGCGGAACGCGTGGGGGAACCTGTCCTACGCCGACCTCATCACCAAAGCCATCGAGAGCGCCCCGGACAAGCGGCTCACGCTCTCTCAGATCTACGACTGGATGGTCCGCTACGTGCCCTACTTCAAGGATAAAGGCGACAGCAATAGCTCGGCCGGCTGGAAGGTGGGGGCATCCGTCTGGGAACAGGAGCTAGGATGCCGACTGAGGCTTCTTGGGCGGGCAGTCAGGAGGGGCTCTGGAGCACTCCAGGGGTCACTGAGTGTGCGCCCAGGGCGTGGGGCCGGTAGGGGGACAGGTGGGGGGCGTGCTGGGAGCAGCTGTGCGCGTGATCCCTGGCTAAGAGGGATGCGGGGTGGGAGGTCTGGTAGGGTGACAAGGGACTGCCGCTTTGAGGCGTCCCCAGCAACATCTCCCACCTCGTCCTTGGGGGCATCGCAAGGAGCCCATTCCCAGGTCACGAACATTGGAGAGCCCCCTGCTTCCCCGAGTTTGCTTTTCATTACACTTGTTTCACCCTCTCCACCAAGGCATCCTTTAAAAAGCTGGGCTAAAGACTTGGGGCCAGTGGCTGCTTTCCCTCCCAAATCTCTCCTGCCTTTCCTCCAGCTGGCCCCAGGGGGAGGAGTGCCAACCACAGGCCCTCAGTTCTTTTTGTGATGCCAGGAGTTCACCCAGGAGCATCAACCAGCCTAAGGTGGGGAGCTTGGCAGGTGACCTGACCTGTGAGTTCATGGGGCAAACGGTATTAGCCCCTTTCCCGGCTCAGCATGGGGTAGCGGGTTAGCCCCTGCTGGTGCTAGCCTGTGGTGCTGAGGACTAGGAGATCTGTCCCTACTCATCCCAGGGAGCTTCTCTTTCACCTCCTTGGCTTTCTGGGCTCAGATACATTTAGGGGTTGGAGGACGGGTGGGGTACCCATTGGAGGCCTCAGTGCCAGGCAGTGGAAAGGGGGGAGCCATCTTGGGAAAGGACAGGGACAGGGGCTTGATTGGATTGCGGCCTCCAGACCTTGTTTCTCCTTAGGTCACCTTACTGGAGTATAGGGGTAGTCTGTGCCATTGGGGGTGAGGAGTGGAAGGGGCTTGTGCCTAGGAGGCGATCTGTCAGGCTCCCAGTGGAAGGGAGGGCCCTTGTGAGGGAGGCATGCCTGTATCTAGGGAGGGGACTGCACCTTGTGGTGGCTGCCAGCAGGGTCCCGGGAAGGAAATGTGCCACGGTGGAGAGGAGGCTATGGATTGCTCTAGATGCCCGTGGCAATATTGTAGGGATCAGTGTCCTGACCTGGGAGCCCCAGGCTCGGAGGCTTCGTGCTGGCAGCTTCTCTGTCTCTTGCAGGCCACTATGGGACAGGGACACAGGACAGAGAAGTAGACATGGATCTCCTTCTCCACTTTCTCAGGCCCAAGCCCCACACTGTCCAGCCCTTAGTCTTTGCTCCCACTTCTCTCACTACTCCTTGTGTCCTGGTCCACCTTCTGTTCCTCCCTAGAGTTGTATTCACTGTCCTTAGGGGCGCAAAGTTCAGATGCCTCCTCCAGGAAGCCCTCCCCAGTGCTTCTTAGCCACCCTAGGACTCTCCCTTCTCCAGCCCTGTCCAAGTCTGCAGTGGGCATTAGTCATTTGTGTCCTGTCTCTTTTTTTTTTTTTTCCGGTACCAGGGATCGAACTCAGGACCTTGCGCTTGCCAGGCAAGCGCTTATGCCACTGAGCTATACCCCCAGCCCCTGTGTCCTGTCTCATTTCCCCTTCCTACGTCACCTTTGGAAGACAGTGACAGTATCAGAGCCATTCTGTGCCCATAACACCTGACATAGAGCCTGGCAGCAAGAACATGTGCAGTGAAAGAGAGGAGTTAAGTTGATGCTGCAGAGGATTCGGAGTCAGGATGGTACAATGGGCCAGAAGGCCAGGAGGGCTTCCCACAGGTGGTGGAGGTCCAGCTGGGCTTGATGGATGAGAGAGGATAGGGAGAGGGGACTTGAGGCTGGAAGCCAGGAGGCAGCTGCAGTTCCTTGAGCACGTCAGGGCCAAGCTTTCTGCCAGGTACCCCTGCGTCTTTAATCTTCTCTCAGCAGTCCTTGAGGTGGGTTTTACTACACCCATTCACAGAGAAAGGCACTGAGGCCCACAGTGGAGGGGTGAGCTATCTACGGTCCTGCACTTAGAAGATGAGAAGGCTGGATTCCAACCCCGACGTGTCTCCTTCCAGGGACTCACAGATTGGAACAGGGCCTTGCTGACAGCTGGGGCGGGAGGGGAGCATGGAAGGCTTTTGGGCAGGAGCAGGTATAAATCCTAGAATGGGGGGAGTGTGCTTGAAGATAATTCGGTGCTATAAATTCATTGCTCAGACTGTGAGACTGAGGCCTTGGAAGATGAAAGGAGTCTCCTGGAGCATCAGTGAGCAGCAGGCCCTGGGCAAGGGCCCAGGGCTCCTGCCTGCCTGCTGGGTGCAGTTTCCACTGCACCACACTGATGGGGACACACTGGTTCTCCCTTGTGGTTGGCTTCCAGTCCTGGGCTGGGGCATTAGGGAAGCCTCAGGCTTGAGCTTTTACCCTAGGAGCTCACCAGGTTCACCTAGGCACTGGAGGGGATCTGCCCCATGTTGTCCCTTCAGGGGCTGTCCTCTTTTGCTGCACCCCCAGCTCTCTAGGTAGGGTGAGGAGACTTCCTTTTCTCTTCTTCCTGGAGCTATTTGCCCCTGCACCACCTACCCCATTCCCTGTCAGTTTCTCCAGAGGCCTGAGGGAGGAGCCATCCCTAACTCTTAACCATCTCTGGTTAACAGAGGCTGCAGTGACCCTCAGGTGCCAGGTGCGGCCGGGGCCCATTATTCCTTCCTTCCACTGGTCCCAACGAAAGTGTTGCGCTTGAATCCCTGAGGTGTATCACAACCTGTGTTGCATAGATGGGGGCACAGAAGGCCTTGATCCTGCTTTCAGGGTATACCAGGATTCAGCCAGTTCCACCCCCAATCCTCTGCTTTGCAGACAAGAAAGCCTGGGAGTGGGCAGGAGTAGGAGAAGGTGGTACCCTGGGGAGCCAGGCAGGTCCCCACTGAGGAGGTGGCACTTGATCTGGGCTGCCTTCACTGAAGAGGAGAGAATTTGGGAGATCATCTTCTAGGAGGTGTTGACTGCATCCCCAAAGGAAGAGGATAGGATTGTGATGTATTTTTGGCACCCTTTGGCTGTGCCAGTCGGGAACCCAAGGCTCCCAGGGACAGCCAGGATGGCTTGGGAAAGTGGAACGGGCTGACACTGAGCCTTTGCCTGGCGGTCCCATCTGTGAGGCGGAGAGGTGGTCAGCGGTAGTGATGGTAACAACTGCAGGGGCCAAGACCAGCAGCAGGCCCAGGACACCAGAAAAGGCTGGGCTTGGAGCGCAGAGCCACACCAGAGGCGCTGGTCCTGTTTCCCTGGAGACAGTGCGTCAAGGCCTGGCCTGGGAGCTCCTGCCCCACAAAGTCGTCCCTCGAATGTGGCTGAGTAGGGCCTCCCACTCCCTCTCAGATGCTCCAGCCCTGATTCTTCCGGGAAGGCTTCCTGGCTTCTCTGAGCCATGGTGTGCCTCCTCTGGAGCCGCTCAGCCTCCTTTTGTGTTTCCTGGCTGCCAGCTCCTTTGGGACCTCCCAGTAAGGCCTGGGCACCTCCCATTCCTGTCCCCAGGCCTGGTGGGGAGGAATACAGTGGTTGGGGACAGACCTTCTCCCTCTGGGGCTGGAGCAGCCTGGTTGCGGAGGGCTGAGATCAGAAAGGCTGGTGCTTCCCCCAACTGGCCCAGCCCTTGGCCTGTAAGTTCCAGGTGGGGTGGGGGTGGAAGGGAAGGACTGATTTGAGAGGCCCTGAGCAGGGAAGTACAGAGAGTGTGCTGTGAGTGTAGGGCCCCCTTTCCTTCCCACCCTCGGTTTGCCCCCAAGGGCTCCCTCCTCCTCCTTTGTCCTCTGGGGATCCCCAGCCCCAGGGCTGGCGGGGTGCTGGAGGAGGCGGTGTGAGCCCGGATTGGGGGGGTGTCCTCACCCCCCTCACTGCACGAGCGAGAGGCTGGCAGCTGCCCGCCTCCTGGGCACGAGCTCGTGCCAGCCGCTCCTGGCACAGTTGCTGGCACGCCCGGCAGACTCCCACGGCCACCTGCTCACACCCACCCACGAGCGCTGGCGCGCTGCGGGCCCTTCCGGCTTCCTGGGCCTCCTGGTGCCCCTCCCCCGCCGTCTTGCCCGAGCCCCCTCCTCAGCCTTCAGCTCCTCCGCTTGCACCCCCGCTCTGCTCACCCCACGGCCCCGCCCTGTGCAACTTGGGGAGAGCACAGGCAAGCCGGGCCTTGGGGGCCTCAGGGCAGCCGCGCCTTGGGGGGAGGGAGGCCGCAAGAGAAGCAGACAGACCGACAGACAGGGTGAGGGCCCCGCCTGCCACCTGGCGCCGCTCCAGCGGGACGATGGCGGGCAGCGCCGTGCCAGGCGGTAATTGCAGACAGACTAATTTAAAGAGATGAGACGGTTATTTTTAACTCGCGTTAAGGTAATGAACGGCGGGAGGGGGGGTGGGCAGAGTTGCGGGTTCGAAAGTTCAGCCCCCCAGGCCCCACTTTCTGTGGGTCGGAGCCCCCCTCTGTGCATGTCCTCCGGGCTCCAGCCTCTGGATTGACAGGGGTGAGGGGGGAAGGAGGCTGGGAGCAGGAGCAGCCCGGCCAGAGGCAGGAGGGCTGAAAGGGTCAGGCAGAGTGGTCCCTTGCCCAGTGCTTGCCTCACCGGGTCCTCACAGCCACCACCAGGAGGGTTAGTGGGTTAGTGCCCCTCTCTCCTGGTGGGGAAGACTCTTGCCCTAGGAAGTGGCAGTGCTAGGAATTAAACCCCCCCTCTAACCCTGAGAGTCCAGCTTTTTCCTGTGGCATTGGGTATGACGGGGATGGGTTGGTGCTGGAGGGAAAGGCTTCAGTTTGGACTGGGAAAGGGTTGGGACTTGTTTCTTGGAGCCCTCTTCCGAGGTCTGAATGGCAGTTAGTGATGGGTTCCACGTAGGGTGCTGAGGTTTGTCCGTATTTGGGAAGGTTGATGGGATGGTCATGGACTCTGTGCATGGCTCTGAGCCTCATAGGGGTGCTTGGGCTGCAGCCCAGAGCCCCTCACCTTTCTGCTTCCCTGACCTCCAGGTGACTTGCTAGGCTCCTCCCTATGCCAGTCAGGGGCCTGCCTCCCACTGGAGGCTGTGTATCTGGGAACCTGGGAAAGTGGGGAGTGTGGGGCTGGGATTCCCCCCACCCTGGAGCTCACTGTCCACCTCCAGTTGGATTTTGGGTCTCTGAAGAGAAGTGCAAGGAGCCCAATCCCTGCTGCTGTGCCTTTCTCCAGCTCAGCCCCTTCTGACGCTCGCAGGGACCAGCAGCTCACCCAATCTGGGCTGGCCCTGTCTGTTCCTAGACACCCCTTAAAAGCTTGCAAGGGTGTGCTTCTTCTCTCCGCCAGTTGCTTGTCTCTGGAGTGTCACTCAGCGTGTCCTGCTGCAGCTCTTTGGGGTCCTGTGGAATCAGCAGTGGGGTCAATGCTAGGTGTGGGTGGGTGGAGCCTCTGTGGGGGACCCTGGTCCAGTGTGAGCTTGTAGCCAAATGCTCCGAGTTCTAGTCCTTGGTGTGCTTCCTCATCTGTTCCCAGAGGGCCTTAGCTCAGTCTGGTGCCTTCCAGTGCTGTGACTTAGAAATCATGGAGCCATGAGAGATTCACTGGACAGAAGGCACATAGGATTGTGAGGACTTCTCCCTGGTGGGTGATGCTTGGGAGTATAGGTCTTGAACTTGGGACTCCTGCTTAGAGATGCCTGTGACAGTACCCAGGTAGCAGACATTCTCCCAGCACAGTGGAGGGAGTTTGCGGCCATTCCTGCTGCCCCCAGAACAGACAGATGGGTTAAGGGTTTAGGATGCTGGGTGGGCATTAGCTCAGGCTCTGGGGCTTGGAGAGGGTACTTTGTGGGACAGCTGGATCTGGAGCACCCCCCTTCTCCTGACACCCTGGTTACTATGGGAACTAACTCCTGTTTGGGAGGGTTTGGCTGTTTGCTGCCTCTCCCCACCCCCCAACCCATATGTGGAGGTGGGAGGGGGACCAGGTGGTGTGTAAGGGAGGGGCCTCCCACACCCTCCCCCCAGGGCCTCCCTCTGCAGAAAGAAACCTTTCTGGTCTCTAAAGGGGTGTGCCTCTTGTGAGAAGGGGAATGAGAATTAAGAGAGTTAATGTCTGGGTGCCAGGCAGTCACTTGGGCACATCACACACATTCTCTCGTCTTCCCTGAGTCCTGCCAGGTAGACATTATTAGCCCCATTTTGCAGTTGAGGAAATCAAGGCATAGCTGGGATGAGGCAGAGTCTGTATTTAGATGAGAGACTGGTGATCAGAGTTACCTAGAAGCTTCTCGACAACACAGTTTTCCAGTCCCCATCTCAGCCCCTGTATGTCAGACTCTCAGCACGTGTGTTCTGTATTTTCACAGGTGTGTCTGGTGATGGGTCATTTGATGGTGGCTTCCTGGCCACCTGCTGGTCCCCCGTCTCCCAATGTGGGCCAGCTTCTCTAAGCAAGCTTCTCTAATGGGCTGAGCCAACTTCTCTCCCCCTCCTCTTTCAGTCTCCAGTGATTTAAACCTCATGCAGTCCATTTCAAGGGACTGAGCCTCCAGCCCAGGACCTGCACCCGCCCATGTGTCTTAGTCGTCATGCTGTGTAGGACAGGGGTGGAGGGAATGGAGTCAGAGTGCACCACCACTGAGGGCCTTTGCCAAGGAGAGGAGGAGGAGATACACGGGGCAGAGGCTCAGCAGCCCTTTCGGGGACTGCAGTGTTGAAGAAAATGATAGAGACCCTGCCCTGCAGGCCTGGTAGAGCAGAGTAGATGCTGTGCACAGCCTAGTGCTGCTTGGTCCAGACTCAGGGCCTTCTCATGGCACTGCAGGTCTGGTTTCCAGCCCTGCTAACCTTCCAGTCACTTTCCTGCCTTCTGATTCCTTGCTAAACTGTTCCAGCTTGGGATTCAGCCTGCCTTGTGCCAACACTTACGTTCTTTCATTTCATTTCTATAGCCACTTTGTGATACTGGTATTACTTTGTCCATTTTGCAGGACACTAAAGTGAGAGAAATAAAGAGGCTTTATAACTTTATCCCATTGTGAGTGGTAAAAATGGAACTCCCAGGACTACCTTCACCCTATCCCAGTGCTCTGGCCAGGCTGTTCCCAGCTGGCCCTTTCCCTCTCCTCTCCTCACCCCAGTCACCATCTCTGTACTCCCTTGGAGTTCAGCCCGAACGAAGGCTTCTAGCCTAGGGAATGGCCCTGGGTCCCCACCCAAAGAAATCCCTGGAGGCAGGGGCAGGCCAGACTGCTGTTCCCCTGATCTGCAGTCTCAGGGCTGATGTCAGTTCTTCCATTTAAGGTAACCCAGGCTGCATCAGGTAGGCATGTGTAGTGGGTGCCATGCTGCTTAGAGGGGCGCGGGGGCCCTGACCTGGAAGGGTCCACAGATCAAGATGGGGAGAGATGAGGACAGTCCATTCTGATTCAGGGTAGAGACTTCTCAGGGTCAGTCATCAGCAGCGGGTGTTTTTGAGGACTTTGGGGAGGCCAGCAGGAGTCAGAGCTGGGGAAGCGAATAAGTGCCCTTGAAGGGCAAGACTAGAAGCTGGCACTCCAGGCTGCAGGGGATGGGGATGACATGAACAGGAAGGTCACTGGAGGTTGATGTGGAGAGAAGACACGCGGCAGAGACAGGTACCCAGTGTGGGCCTTGAGCTGCGGTGCAGAGTCAAAATGAAGCTGAGATAGGGTGGAGGCCCAGAGTCCCCGGTGCCAGTCTGAGATCCCTGTAGCCTCCCTTGGCTCCTTGGGAACCTCCAGTGAGACGGAGCTGGGTAGCTGGGAGCCTGAAGTTACGGCGCTAGCAGAGCTCAGTCTGCTTACGCTCTGTAGCCTTGGACAGCTGAGCCTCATTCTCCTGCTCTACAGAATGGTACTGTAATAGGACCACATTCAAGCTTTGCTAGGATTTCAGGAAATGTCCCAAAGGAGCTGTTGTCACTATTATTCTTTATTCCACAAAAGGAACCATCTCCCAGGTACCCTATCATGTAGGGCTCCCTGGACCCTGGCCCTGAAAAACACTGCATTCTGTGTGTGGGGGGGGGGGGGGTATTGGAGGAGACCCCTTCTAGGGCCTCCCGGAGCCCAGGGTGTCAGGTACCCTGGATGTCCAAGCTCCCTCTTGCCCTTCGTTGACACCCTGCTTTTAGCCTCCGGAGCCTTCTCCCTGGCTGTGAGAGGCAAGCAGAATGGGTTTAGGCTGCTCATTTTGCAGATGAAGGGAAGAAATGACTTGTTTAAATCACCCTTGAACCCCGGGCCACCTGCCCCTGGAGTAGCGGCTAGTCTTTGTCCCACTGACTGGCTGTGTGACCCTGGGTACAGCCCTTCCCACTCTGACTCCTAGTTCCCCTCGCTAACACTCTGGGAAGCTGGGAGGCCGCCTCCTATCCCCTCCCCTGTCCTCAGCTGGCCTTGCCACCTTCTTCTCTTGTAACCCGAGCTGGGCTGTGGGGGAAGGGGCTTGCCCTCTGCCAGAGTCACCTGCCAGCTGAGCAGATGTGCTGGGGGAGGCCCCAGGAGGGGTGCAAGGTGGGGGCTTGGCAGACAAGGCTCAGCACACCCGGCCCTGGCCTCTGGCCTGTGTCCCCGGAGCTCACCCTGAGCACTTGTCATTTTTCAGCCGACACGCATGGTGTTCCAGTGTGTTCTGAAGGACCTCTGAGTTTCCAGGAGAAGATAGATGGCAGATGAGGCTGGTGCCCCAGGCTGGGTGGGCTGCCCTGGGCCCCTGGAGCTCCTTGGCATGAGGACTGAGAGCCAAGGGCGGCCCCTGGAGGCAAGGCCAGTGTCTGTGCGGGTGGCCATGCCCCTGGGAGAACAGATGGTTCTCTTGGCGTAGTGCCCACCCCCAGCCCCCACCCGGCAGCCTGCAGGGATGGGGCACAGCTGCTGGGTCCTCCCCAGAGCTGAGCCCAGGGCAGGGCCGGGTGAGGTCACTGCAGCTGCTCCCAGGGCCAGGGCAGGGGACTGGGGAGGTGCTGCCTGTGGATAAGGGAGGGGCTCTGCCTGGCGAAGTGTGGGGAAGGTTCTGAGTGGCTTAATCCTGGGTGAGGGAGGAAAGAGTCTGTGGAGGCAGTGCCAAACCAGTGTGGACAGCATCTCTTCCTTCCCTAGGGCTACCCTGGAGCCTTTTCCTGGCCTTGGCTCCTCCCAAGAGGCATGTCAGGGTAGGAGGAAGAGCAAGGACCCCAGGTGCAAATTCCCGCACCATTCCTTATATTCTGCGACCTCAGTCTCTCACCCGAGAAGTGGGGCTAATAAGCCAACTCAGAGCTGTTACAAAGACTCCATCAGGTCATTGCTGGGTGCCCACCTGAGCACCAAGGGAGGTGGAAGCATCAAGCCAGAGGCTCAGGCAGGATGCTGGTAGGATATAGGCAGGGCCTGGAGCACTGACCTGAGGGTTTGTTGAACTGAACTTGCACAGAAAGCTCAGGCCTGAGCCGTTGATGACTGCTGAGGGCTCCATCCTAAACACTGACCCCGGAGGGCCAAGGCCTGCCCTGTGAAGTTCCAGTGGGAAGTTGCTCACACTGTAGTTTGCCGTTTGGTTTCTGCAGCAGCACTGAGGGGCAGCTGCTGTCTCTGGGCCTTTTGGAGAGGTTCAGGAAAGTTCCACAGAGCTGGCCTGGTTGGCAGATGGAGGAGCAGGAACTGGTTGAGCTGAAAGGGCAAGGACAAAGGGAACAAAGCAAAGGCACAGAGAAATAGATATCGCAAGGGCCTAGAGGCCCAGAGGGGCCTGAGGGTCTGGGAGGGTGGAGCAGGAAGGCACCAGAGGACTCTTGAGTATCTGTCTGGAGTAGAACCCAAGCCCATGAACAATAGGCTTCTTTTGCAGGGGTGAGTTTGGACTTCTGCTGGGCTGGGTATGTGGGCTGTGCTTTGGGGTGCGGGATTGCCACCAGCTGACGTTGGACTCCTGCCTTGCTTCAATACTTGATTCCTCTTGGAACCTGGCTGCCCGCTTCTGTTCCGCTCCAGATCCTGAGGCTCTTTACTCACAGGCATCCGTGCCTCTGTGCCTCCCTAGTGCCAAGGATTTGTACTTGGACTCCAGACCCCAAGGTCATCTGTGTTACCCCTTCTCTTGGGAAGTCTGCTTGGGTGGGCACACCATCAGTACCCCAGGTGGCAGGCCAAGGGACCCAGGGAATCTATGGCTTTGTCTGGTCCTAGACCAGGAGAAGGCTCCAGAGTGGGGTGAAGGGCAAGGGGTAGGGTGAGAGCTGCTGCTGGGACTCTGAGATAGGGAAGGGATGAGGTTCTTGATATGTGGGATTCCTGTGGGTTTTGGAGTTACCTCCTTTACTCCTTTACAGGGGATGCCCAAGGCCACATGGGTAAAGCTGAGATTCCAACCCCTGCCCTTGCCCTTTCTTCATGCAGGAAGGGAAGGATGAAAAGAGAAAGGAGTCCTGGGTGGGATCAGAACTTTTGCTTCAGCCACACGGGTGGCCTCTACTGAGGAGTCACCAAAGAGAGGAGCTGGGTCTTCATGCCTGTCGCACAACAGGGTTAGTATTCTGAGAGGTACTGAGTGGCGACTGTGATGGAACCTAGAGTCCTGTCCATGCCTCATTTTGGGTTTGGGCTTGGATGAGTGGACACAAGTTCCTGGACTGAACTCTGAGGATCCTAGAAGCCCACAGATACCAGGAAAGCAAGGAAGTAATACAGGGTTGGGGCAGGGAGATAAAATTTGCATCTCTTGTTTCTGATGGAGGCAGGGAGAGCTTCGATTCAAGAGCCAAGGAAAGGATGCTTAGTCTACCGGGGTAGACTAAGCAGAGCAGAGTGTCTCCTGCCACTTTGGGGTGAGGGTGAGGGAGCCCAGGCTTTGGACTCTTGACATTCCTGAGATGCAGCTTGGCTTCCGTCAGTCCCCAGCTTTGGGGTCTCAGGAGTCATTTGGCTCACCTTACTTCCCTCTTTGTAAAATAGTGCTCCCTACTGGCAGGATGGTTGTTGGGAGAAAAGAAGCTTGCCTGTGCCTGGCGTGTAGCAGGTGGTGCCTTTCTCCTGCCTCAGTACTGGAAGCGTGTACTGGTGGCATGCTGGAGCTGGCTTGCGCTGGCTTGTGAGAGCTGAGTGTGCACACTTCTTCCCAGTTCTGTACTTGGTGACATCACGCTGACAGCTCCAAATGGGCAATGATGGTAGTATCCATGCCACAGAAATCAGCAAAAGCTACAAATTGATTCAGGTGGGATTTTATTCATCCCAGAGAGCTAGCTGTCAAACATTTACTAGCACACCCCTGAGTGTGCCCCCAGAAAGGGTAGCCTTACCTATACCCTCTGCTCAGGATCACAGAATCAGGAGATGGCACAGAGATCATGGGAGTCCATGTCCCAGAATCTACCCTGTGGGCCATCTTTAGATCTAATGGGGACAGGAAGTAAGGCAAAGTCCATGAGCCCTTCTGGGCCTGGGAAGAGGGGATATAGTTGTAGTACGGGGCAGCTCCCTGTAGGCAGGCAACAGGAGAGAGTGGGACCTGTCTTCTTTCCTTGCGCCTTTCCTCATCCCCTGTGATCTGGTTTTCCCTGGCTGGAGAAGTGAGATTGGATGAGGTTGAGCTGTCAGGGAATGAAGCTGTGCTGGGAGGAGAAATGAGGTTGTACTGAAAGATAAACGAGGCTGTACTGTCAGGGAATGAGGTAGGTACTTGGAGGCAAGGTGAGGCTGCATTATTAGATAAATGGGGCTGTACTGTCGGGATGAAGTGTACTTGTTGGCGAGAGGATGTCCTGCTGGATCAGTCAGGTTACACCATCAGAGAACACAGCCACACCACGGGAGGAAGAAGCATGTCCGCCTTGGAGGATAAATGAGGGTGTCCTGCTGGATAAATGAGGGGGCCCGACAGGTGAACGGAGTGCTGTTAGCAAATGAGGTTGTACTTGCTGGATAAATGGGACTGGTGTGCTGGATAAATGAGGTTGTGCTGTCAGATGAATGCATTCCTTCTTGTGGGCGAAGGGTATCCTGGGAACAGATGAGGGTGCCCTGCTGGATAGATGAGCTGCCGCCGCGGAATGTATCACATCCTGTCCACGTGGGAGGCAAGGTCGAGGTTATTCCCTTCCCACTGGGGCTCCTGGGATGTGTTCTGGCCCAGGAGGCTGGGGCTGCAGGAGGCCTTCCTGTGATGGAGCTGGGTCAGTCTGGGGAGTGGCTGGGGGTGCAGGGCAGCTGCCTCGTGCAGTTGCAAGCCCTTCCTCAGCTGTCTCAGAAGACTTTCCTTCTGCCTGTAGTTCTAGCCATGCCTCATGTTCTTGACTTTCTCCAACACCCTACTAGATTACCATTCTGTCCTATGGTCTCTCCTCAGCCTACTTTGGAAAAGCCCCTAATCTGCCATCCCAGGCAGTCTTATGCAGCTCCCTACAGAGCACAGTATTATGCTTTCTTTCTTTACTCGTTCGTTAATTCTGAACACATTGAAGTGCCCGCGATGCACCAAACATACAGAAAACGAAAGTGAGGACAAAAATCATTGCCCTCTTACCTTTATGTTCTACTGGAAGGGTAGCCAGACAATAATTAAAAGATAAATAAATTACATATAGGTTGAGTATCCCTTATCCAAAGTGCTGGGGACCAGAAGTACTTCAGAGTTTAGAGGTTTTTGGATTGCGAAGTATTTTGAAGTATTTTAGTATTTTTGGATTTTGAAGATTTTGAAGTTACAGAATTTGGAGCACTTCAAATTGAGGACTTGGCGGTTAGGAATGTGCAACCTGTATTCATTTAGAAAGTGACAGTTGCTTTACAAAAATTCAGAGTTAGAGATGGCAGGGAAGGGGAGCAGTTTTTAAGAGTGGTCAGGATGGGCCTTATTGCCGATGGAGCCTCCTAACCCTGAATACAGACTTGAAAGAAATGCAAGGTCCATGCAGTGTTGGGGGAAAGGGAATCCAGGAATAGAAGGACCCAGATTCCAGGAACAGACAGAGGGATGGAGCAGGACACTTCGAGGTCATGGAGGGGGTTGTGGGCCATGGTGGCCTGAGTGAGATAGAGGGCGAGGCAAGGACCTGTTACTTAAAGGATTGCTCTGGCTGCTGTGTGGAGCGCTGCAGGGAAACGAAGGTAGAAGCAGGTATCTGCTTGAACTTCAAAGCTTCTTGCCCCAGGGTTGCACTCTTCGTGGTATTTGGAGCTGAAGCTGGCATCCAGATCCCACACCACAACCAATGTACTTTGTCTTGTGCCAGCCTCACCAGTTTCATCTCCCTGATGGTTGAGTCCTGGGGTGCTGTTCTTCCTGGCCCAGGTTCTGAGGGATGGACATGAGGTGTAACCTACTGTTTTCTCTCTAGACCCCCAGATGCTCTCCCTGGGGCCTCAATCAGGGAGGTCCTGTCTCCCCCAGGAACATGGACCAGGCCTGAATATGGGCGTAGGAAGTGGGAGGCCTCAGAAGCTAGCCCCATCTCTGGGCACCAGGGGAGCCCAGGCTTGCTAGGGCCATGGCTATGATGGTGGGTTGCTAGGCGACTCTAAGAGGGAGCCCTGGTTACTGCTGCCTGGCAGAGGCGTCTCCCTCCTCTATCTCCCTCACCTCCATGGCCTCTGGCTTCCTAGGAGGCTTTGCATGGCAGCCAGACTTAAGATGAGCGCTTGCCACTGGATCTTGGTGGGGAGCTCTGGTTGGTACTAGGTAGCCAGGCCCAGAGAAGCCATACTGGGCTAAAGGGCCTGGGTTTCTCTCAGTGGGCACTACCCTGGTGCATGCCTGGTACAGAGCCCAGATCAGCAGTCAGAGGCGTAGGTCCTTATGCAGTTCTGAGCCACCTCCCTGCATGACCCTGGTTAAGGCATGATTCCTCTCCAGGCCTCAGCTGTCCCATCCATCTGGCCTGCAGAATCCCACCGTAGGGATGTGTTTTTCAGATGTGGGAAGGTACTGAGTATACAGAACTCCAGATAATCCTACCCCCTGTCCTAATGGTTCGAGTGCCTAGCACTTTGGTTTTTGCATTAGAATGCATTTACCAAAAGAGTTCCAATACTTTAAAAAAAAAGTTTGAGAACTCTAGACCATGTGATTGCAAGAATTTTCAGTGTCAAACCAGAAAGGTCCTCAGAGTACAACTGGACTATGTTATCAGTGCATAGAGAGGGAAACTGAGTCCTGGAGAGAAGGAGAGACTTGCCATGGGTCAGGCTTGGTAGATTGAGAAGGGAACCCGGCTGGGGTCAGGAGGAATACACTCACGCCCCCTACTCTGACATCAACTATCATGTCAGGCTGGGCCTGGAGCTCCCATGTTCTGGCTGGAGGGGATCATAGAAGGATGCAAACCTTTGTAGGCCTGGAGCATGTCTTGGCCTAGAGCATGTAATCTAAAATATTTTTATAATGTTTATAAAGAAATGAAAGTGTGGCACTTCAGGGCATAGCTCAGTGGGCCTGGGTTCAATCCCCAGCACTGCCCCCCAAAGAAAGAAAGGAAGATTATGAAGCACATGTAAAATCCCCTTGAATTCTAAAGTGGAAGTACAAGTTTTTGTAGGAAATTCTGACCTTGCAACGTGCCCCTAGCCTAGCCTCTCTGTGTTGCAGGCTTCTAGGGATACTTTTATGTGCAAAGTTTGAGGAGCACTGGAGTACAGGCTTCCTAAGATTCTTTGAGAGTTTCTCTGAACAGCTTTTCTACCCCATGGCAGAATATCATGTCCTTTACACTCAGAGTAAGAATAATCTGAAAGTAATGCCTAGTTCTGTGGTTAACAAGCTGTGTGACCTTGGCAACTCAGTCTCTGAACCTCTCTCCTCATCTTGAGATAGGGATCTCAAATCTTGACTCCGTGGAGTCTGACATGATTGTGTGAGATAAGAAGCTCTTTGAGCGCCCAGGGCTGAACAGGCTGGTACTGGCGGGGTGCTGGTACTGAGTGGTGGCCTCCCTTCTCCCCCAGCACTCTGAGCCAGTCTAGCACAAGATGACATTGATAAAGAGGTGTGGCCTGACCTACCTCCAGCTGGAGAAGGGAGGAGGTAGGAGAGCAGAACCTTTGGCAAGCCAGATAGTCCTCTGGGGGGTGAGAATTGACGCCTCCTGGGCCCCTGAACACAGGTGTGGGGGAGGGGTCAGGGAGCCAGGTGCAGGGGCTGAATAGGGAAGGGGTATCCGCTTGAGGGAACACCACTCCCTGGGGCTTGAGCTCCCCTCCTTTCAAGGCCCCAGGAGAAGCCAGGCAGGGCAAGGCTGGCAAGCCCCTGCTGTTGCTCCCAAGGCCTGAAAGTGCCAGACATAGGGAGCCTGAAGCCCCAAAGAGTCAAGACCAGGAGCTGGGACGAGATTAGAGGGTACCCTGGGCAGCAGGAGGGGCCTCCTAAAGACCTGTGGTCTCCACAGCACACTGGTTATATGTGTGGCTCAGTGGGTTAAGGGGTTAAGGGCAGGTCCATGACCTGGGGAGAACCCAGGCAGTCCCTGGCATTGCTGCCTAGCTGTGGGACTGTGGGCAAGTTACATCATGCCTCTGGGTCTCTGTAGCTTGGTAGATAAAATGGAGTAATGCCAACTGCCCCAAGAGGTTGGTGCGCAGCACAGCTGTGCTCAGGGAAGGGTGTGAAGGAGCTACAGACAGCAGGTCTGTTGAATGACCTAACAGGTGAGGTCTTCTAGCCAGAGTGAGGGGTTTACCTACATTTATGAGCACTTACATTCACCAATACTTAACCACACTCGTTAGCTCATAGAATGACCTAACGGCTTTATCAGGTGTTATGACTAGCCATTTTTTCAGAGTAGCTCAGAGACTAATACACAGCCACAGGCACCCAGCTAGGGCCCAGGGAGCCTGGCACTTTGCCCAGGCCTCTGAGAGCTAAGCCCAGGCAGTTTCCACAACAATAGCTGAGCAGGGAGATGCAGGCCACCAGGTGGGAGGCTCAGCAGAAGTTCTACTCTAGGTACCTGTGAACTCTCCTGCCTCCCTGTGTACCAGCCAGGCCTGGCCCAGGCCAGGGAGCACTGCAGACTGGCACTGCATTCAGATTGGCAGAAATTAAGAAGATATGGACAGGGTTGGCAAAGATGAAGCCAAGGAGGTACCAAGAGACATCAGAAAGCTATGGAGACTTAGATGTCTTCACCTCTCTGAGCCTAGATCTGGTCTGTGAATGGGGAGTATGTGAAGATTGTGTACAGAGCCCTCTAGGAGGTAGCTGCAGGCAGCTGTGGCAGGTGAGTCATTTGGGGCCGGTGCACTGGAGAGCTGACTCCTTAAGGCAGGTGTGTGTGGAGCCTGAAGTCTGTGTGGGCAAAGGTGACTGCTGAGGGCTTTAGTGGGATCTAAGGTTTCTTGGAAGTTTCAGGAGCTTAGAGTAGTTGGGGAGAGATTTCTGAAAAGTCTGCCTGTACCCCTTCTAGGGGCAGCCCTAGCCTATTCTGCCTTCACGGCCAGGGCCTCCCAGCAAAGGGTTAACAGTCTTCTCTACCTGCAGTTGCATTTTAAAGACACGAAATTAAAGCAGGTAATTTATTCTCCCCACACACGAAAGAGCAATTAGTTCTAAACAGGGCTTAATCAGTCACCGCGAGATTGATTTCTGGAGCCCTGGGTTTTCGGGCTTCTGGCGCCACGCCAGGCTGGCGGGGGGGGAGCGGACAAATGAGCCGCAGCGGCATGAGCCCTTACGTAATCTGTTGGGGGGCCCTGGTAGCTTGGCTAGCCCCTTGAGGTGCCACTGGCTGAGCTGGGGAGAGGGGATCCGCTTGTCTGCTGCTGGTCCCCTGCTGGCTTAGAGTAGCCCCAGGGTTGGCCACGCCTCCCGGGAAGGGCACAGCCAAAGCTCTAGCTCCACCCTCTGGGCTGTGTCTCTTTGTGGGTGGGGTGGGGGAGTGGTTGGGTGCGGCTGGGGGGGGTGCGTGTTCTGGCGTTATCCAACCTGATACTTATGTTGCACCCCCTCTTCTCCCTACTTCCCGATTTCCTCCCTTCCCCACCCGGCCTCTTCTCTGTTCTCATCCTTTCTCTTCTCTACTTCCCGCCTCTTGCTCTCACCAATTCCTTTTTCACGGCCTCCTCACCCCCGCCCCCTTGTCTCTGACCACAGAACTCCATCCGGCACAACCTGTCGCTGCACACCCGCTTCATCCGCGTGCAGAACGAGGGCACTGGCAAAAGTTCCTGGTGGATGCTGAACCCCGAGGGCGGAAAGACGGGTAAGACCCCGCGGCGCAGGGCTGTGTCCATGGACAATGGGGCCAAGTTCCTACGCATCAAGGGCAAGGCAAGCAAGAAGAAGCAACTGCAGGCACCGGAGCGAAGCCCCGACGACAGCCCTCCCGGCGCCCCGGCCCCAGGGTCCCTGCCCGCCGCCAAATGGACCGCCAGCCCAGCCTCGCACGCCAGCGACGACTACGAGGCCTGGGCTGACTTCCGCGGCGGCGGGAGACCCCTGCTCGGGGAGGCGGCCGAGTTGGAAGACGACGAGGCCCTGGAGGCTTTGGCACCGTCTTCGCCACTCATGTACCCGAGTCCTGCGAGTGCACTGTCGCCTGCGCTGGGCGCACGCTGTCCCGGGGAGCTGCCCCGACTGGCCGAGCTGGGAAGCGCGCTAGGCCTGCACGGCGGCGGAGCGGGGCTGCCCGAGGCGCTGCTGGACGGCGCCCAGGACCCTTACGGGCCGCGGGCCCGCGCCGGGACGTCCGCCTACTTCGGGAGCTGCAAGGGTGGCCCTTACGGCGGAGGCGGGGGTTTCGGGCCGCCGGCCTTGGGTGCGCTGCGCCGCCTGCCCATGCAGACCATCCAGGAGAACAAGCAGGCCAGCTTTGCGCCGGCCGCCACGCCCTTCCGCGCCGGGGCGCTGCCCGCGCTGCTGCCACCGCCTCCACCCGCGCCGAGGCCCGGCCCAGCCCTGGGTGCACCCGGGGAGCTGGCGCTTGCGGGTGCGGCCGTCGCCTACTCCGGCAAGGGAGCGTCCCCTTACGCGCCGCCCGCGCCCTCGCGCAGTGCCTTAGCCCACCCCATCAGCCTTATGACGCTGCCCGGCGAGGCGGGAGCCGCGGGCCTGGCCCCGCCTGGCCATGCCGCAGCCTTCGGGAACCCGCCCGGCGGCCTCCTGCTGGACGCGCTGCCCGGGCCTTACGCCGCCGCCGGGCCGCTGGGTGCCGCGCCTGACCGCTTCCCCGCGGACCTGGATCTCGACATGTTCAGCGGGAGCCTTGAGTGCGACGTCGAGTCCATCATCCTCAACGACTTCATGGACAGCGACGAAATGGACTTCAATTTCGACTCAGCCCTGCCTCCGCCGCCACCCGGCCTGGCCGGGGCCCCGCCCCCTAACCAGAGCTGGGTGCCGGGCTGATGGCTGCCACCTGCGGCCCAGGTGCCGGGTTCCGTCCCCAAGGGGCCTCTGTCTTCCCATCCTGATCCCCGGGTCCCTATCCCCGATCCAGTCCGAGGGAGGATCCCGGAGGCAGCCCCAGCCGTCTCTCAAAAGTTGACCACAGCGGGGCGTAGGAGGGTGGGGCTGGGGTGCCCCGTTCTGCCCCACTCCTGAGCCTTGCATCTCCTCCCTGAGCGGGAAGTCTGGGAGAGGAGACTGAAATCTGGGCCGGGTCAGAGTGGGGAAGAGCGAGGGGGCCGTCTGGGTGTGGATGCCGATCACGGAGCCAACTGTGAGACCGGGCAGGGGGCGTTTCTGAATCACTGCGCAGCCTTTGTAGTGACGGGGACACGCGTAGCCAATCCCAAACTGTGATCCCCAACAGACACCTTTCTCCACCGATCTTAGTCTCATTACCCAAAGCCAGCAACCCTCCGAAAACACATCTATTGGCCATCCACCTCGAGCAGTCCAACTCCAGCCCTGCACCGACCTCCTCCGGCGACCCTCAACTCCCCAGTCCAGCCTCCCATCCTAGCCGGCCCTAGCGTCCCCGGCCCCAGTCAAGCAGTCCCATCACAGCCCCAGTGGTGATCTCAGCTTCTCCAGTGGGCTTCAGCTCCGGATGCCCCCAGTTCCACAACCCTTTCTGTGCCAGTGCTGGCCCCTCCCCCATATTTATAAGTGTCCGGTCGGGGCGGGCGGTGGGCGTGGCGTCCCCGGCGCGTATTGTAGGCAGTGTACCGTGGCCGTGCAGTCAGCGTGTGCGTGTGCGTGTGTGCTGTGTCGAGGCCGTGTAGAGTGCATTGTACAGCATATTTTCATGAATAAAATCGTTTTAAATATTTCCCGTGGCTTGGGCAGAGGAGGCGCGGCTGCAGAGGAAGGTATTAGCAGGAAGAGGACTGGGGGACCCGGTCCCCGCGTCTGCCCTTGTGACCGCGTCTAGGCGCGTGTCAGCGTTCGCCGGGGTCAGTCTGCTCAGCTCAAGGCCAACAGAGTACCTAGCACGGCTGGAGATGGTGCCTTTTGGCGCTACATCCCTGCTTCTCTGAACGTGTGTATGCAGGAAGTTTTGGGCCTGGGAAAACTATCCTGAATTAAACCTTAGAAGTTGCAAGATGGAGCACTGGTATTTACAAAATCTCTTTTTGTGCCAGAGCCTGTATTGGGCATATTTTTGTGCCCAGTTTTTGTGCCCATTGTACAGATGAGAAAACAAGAGCAAAGAGGAAAAGTAATAGGAACGTGGGAGTGGCAATGGGGGAAAGAAAAGCCTTCGAAGGTGCAGACTTCTCGGAATCCATTCCTTCCTGTGCACCCGCATTGTCACCTTGGGCACATCCTCAGTCTCAGTGGCCCATTTTCTTGGCCAGTGCTATAGTATACTGATAAGCACCCATCTCAAGTAAAAGCAAAAAGGTACTGAGAGTACTCAGCCCAAGCCCCGCACCCCTCAATTCAAGCAAGGTGGAGTGAGTGCCTGTTAAGTGTCACTTCTTACACTCAGCACAGGGACTGCTGCAGAGAGCAGAGTAAGCACAGTTTCTGCCCTTGAGAAACTCAGAGGCTTCTAGGGGGCGCAGATGGGTAAGTAGGCGATTATGGGTTAGAGCAGTGATGAGCCAGGAGTCCGATGAGGGGCTGAAGGAGGAGGCTGCCCTGAGGTAGTGTATCAGCTAAGCCTTGAGGGATGAGTCGGCACTGGAAAGGGAAGGATTCAGACGGGGATCAGCACATTCCAAGCCCCGGAGTCAAGACAGCATGTGGATTCCAGAAAAGCAGTGAAGTATGGCTGAAGTCCAGAGGTGGAAAGATTGCTGATGGCAAGGGGGCAAGTGGGCCAGAGGGGGCAACAGTGGGAGACAGGCCAAGGCCCGGGTGTTGATGGTGACTGTGACACAATCCAGGGCACAGAGGAGGACAGTGGGGCCAGAAGGATGAATTCACGTGCATTTTAGGTGTTGAGTCACATGGATTGGACAGGAGGAGTAAGGGGAGTCAGGGTGGTTGAGCAAACGTGGAACGAAGGCAGGAGAAGCCCTGGGGAAATGGTCTGCCCAGCTTTGGACAGGCTCAATTTGAGTTGCATCCTATGGGGGTCCTTAGGGTTTGTGAACAGGGAGGGAAGTTCTGGAGACTTTCTACTGTGTGAATGGCATTCTCTGGCATTGAGCAACATGGTGGCCAGGAGCTGTCCATCTGGAGAGGGCGTCAGAGAGCCTAAGAAGGTGTCTGAGCTGGTGAGGGAGGTCAGAGGATCAGAGGAACAAAGGTTGTCACAGGCCCTAGGAATGACCTAGTACAGGGTTGTGTGACAAAAAGGGATGAGTCAAGAAACCAGGTCTGGGATGTGAGGGCAATCTGGGTTCAACATGTGTTACCCCATTGATTGCAGGGGTTGATTCAGCTGATCTGGCTGCCTAGGCTGGTGCTCACTTCCTCCCCGCATGTATCCCTCCGGAGGCTGCTGCTGAGTGGAGTAGAACGACCACCCTGGCCAGAGGAGGACTGGTTCCTCGGTTCCTCGGCTCCTCAGTCAGGGGATATGAGTAGTTGTACTCCCCTGCTGGAACCTCTAGACGAGCCGTCAAGAACCCTGGTCTGCCCTGATGAACACCTTAGAGCCCTCTGCACAGGAAGATGGATGCATCAGCTGAGAAGGAATAACTGGGGAACCAGCACTTGGAGGTGCCCTAGAGTTCAGGGAAAGAATGCAGTTAGTAGGTCCTAGAAAGGACCTTGCTGTTGTCTCAGAGCCTCTTCCTTGGCCTGGAAGATGGGACAGTAGCACCTGTCTTGTAGATTTGTTTGAGGAACAATTAAGATGAAGCTGGACTTGCTGGAACACACCTATAAACCCAGCACTCAAGAGGCCGAAGCAGGAAGATTGTTGCAAGTTAGAGGTCAGCCTGGAATACAGAATGAGACTCTGTCTCAAAACAAAGAAATCAAAACTAAGATTGGAGTCATTGTTTGAGGTCACACCACTAGCAAGGGGCTGAGCCAGGGTCCCTGCCCCTCACTGCCCTCAAAACTCATGCTCTTCTTCAGCACCCTTGCCTCTGAGGAGGAGTTTATGAGGGGGCAGCAAAGGAGCCCTGAGCCAGCAGGATCTGCACAGGCGCAGGCTCAGAGTTTGGGGCTGAGACCTCTCGGCTGTAGAATGGGGATGTCCCTGTCAAGTGGGGAGCACATAGAGACTGACAGGCCTTCCCCTGGGACAGAAGCTCCAGCCCCAGCCCCAGCTAGCCTCTTTGAGCTGGTCAGCTGCTTTTGGGCTCCATCTAGGCTGCGGAGCTGATCCTAGTCTAGGCTGCCTGAGGGTGGGCTGCTGGTGTACATGTGCAGGTCTGTGTGTGTCCATGTAGCCCATGTGCCTGTGTGTGGGCACGTGTGTATGTGCGTGTGTGTGTATGTGTGTTGGGTGTCAGTGTGCCTGGGTGGGGTAGGGAGCAGGTTGGGTGGTGGTTGAGGTTACTATGTTGGGTATGCACATGGGTGGGCATGTGTGTGTGAATGCCATGTATCTGTGTGTGCTTGCGTGTGTGGGGGGGCTGTGGGGGCCTGTCTGTGAGTTGCTCTCCAAGCTCCCACGTGCGCACCTCATGCTTTTTCCTCTGGGCGTGCCTGCCTGCCTTGGCACGTCTCTCTCTCTCTCTCTCTCTCTCTCTCTCTCTCTCTCTCTCTCTCTGTCTCGGGAGCACCAGGCTGGTGTTCCCCTGCCAGGAGCATCTTCCGGGCTGCTCTGCTGTCTGTTGAAGGGGAGGGTAGCAGAGGGATGCTCCAGCCCCTGGGATCCAGCCCAGCTCCTGGGTAAGAAGCACAAGACCACCTCAGAGTAATGACTGAGCTCAGCCCCTCTCAGGCCAGTGATAATTCCCGAGATAGCTCCATCCTGCTGGGCCCCATCAGGAAAAAGTGGGCAACACCGCTACCGCCGGGTCTGGTTCTGGCCCTTCCCCACCACCCTTGGAGCCCAGCAGACTCACCCCCCGCTCCATGCCCACTCCCTGGGAGGCGTCTGACACATGATTTATTCATAAAAAGCCATTATTTGTGCCAAAGAAGAACTGAGCTGCTCGCTTTTTAAGTGCTGATAATGCTCTCAGCCTCCCCCCTCCCTGCCGCTCCTCTCTAACCTCCTTCAGACTTCCTATCCTTTCTCCGCCCCTTCCTTCCACAGCCCCTCTTTCCCCTCTCTACTCCTTTATTCTCATCTCCTCCTCTCCCCGCATACCCTTCCCTCTCACCCCCTCAGCTCCTCCCAGCTTCCTCTCTACGGTTCCGAAGGGTCCAGGAGGCCCAGAACCAGTCGTCCTCAGGCTCCCCTCCCCCAGCCTTAGCCTTCCCCCGCTTAGGTCCCTTGGAAAGTTGGGAGGAGTGAGGATAGACAGAAAGGTGTCTGTCGGGGTTTTCAGAGACTGTCCTAACCTGCTCTCCCTGTGCTAGGGTGTAACTTTTGCCTCTCATTATTAGTGTTAGGTTCTCAAAATCCCAAATAAATATTCAAGCTAAGTAAAAACAGTGCGCTTACTCTGCAAATGCAGGTCCAAAGCAAGCTAGGACCCCTTTCCCAGGCAAGTGTGCCACCAAGTTCCCCCCATAGACTTTCTGGAGCCACTGTTATTCAGGTGGTGCCAAGAAAGGCTGGCACTGAGGGAGGCACCTGGGTTCCATTACAGAAACAGGAGGCAGCAGAACACGCTCCCAGATGGCAGCTTGGACATAGGCACACACACAGTTCTTAGAAGACAACATCCCAGATCCACGTGTGTGCGTGTGCCCTCACGCGCGTGCATGTGTGCTGTCACAGAGAGGCATGTGCTCAGCCGCCCACCTATTCATGCATGTGGGGAGCCCTTCCTCACCCCTTCCCAGAACATCCCTCCCCTGAGCACCTACGTCAGGGCCTCTCCCCATTCACACACCTGTTCATTCACTCATTCTATAAACTGCTTCATACCCCCTTTGTGCCCGCTCTGCACTGGGTGCTGGGGTGGCAGAAATGAATGTGATTGACTCTAGAGAGGGCGCTGAGCAGAGTGGGTACCTCTAGCTCTCCATGCAGCCTTGGGCTGGGGGTCGGGGGCCCAGCAGGCGAGGGGTTAAGTCATTTGGCATCCAGAGCTAGAGCCATTAGGCCTCCTAATTATGAAATTATCGAGGTCCTCAGGTGACTGCTAATTTCACACACACTGTTCCTCTCACGGTTAATGAACGCCCGCAGAACCCACGCCTTGTCTTTCTTGCTGAACGGTGAGCTGCAGTTAATGAGCTCAGGAAGGCAGACAGGCTGCCGGCTGGGTGGGTGGGGCGTGAGGTCTGAGGAGGGGGCCATTCACCCTCCTGCCCCTCTGGCTCCCTGGCTGGCTGCTACCCCAGTGAGGAAGGCAGGGCCCAAGGCCAGGCCACAGTTTCCATAGGGCTGCCCTCCTCCAAGTGGGAGAGGGGAGGGGTAGTTTAGGAGAGGGCTTTGGGTCACATGACCCTGGAATGAGCTCGGAACAGGCTGAGGGTGGGGTACAGAAGTGACATGTAGATGGCACTGACTGCTTCTGCTGGATTCTGGGGCCATGTCACTTTTACAAAGGACTGCAGGTGTCATGGTAGTTGAAGGGTAGGAATTGACGGGGAACAGGTGCAGTCATGCCCTGATGTTGGAGATAGTGATGACTTTGGGGGTTCATTGTGCCAGCGATCGTGGGCATGTCAACCATGAGGTTGTAATGCTGCTTGTGATTTTTAAGGGCTTAATTTTTAAAATTAAAATTGTAACAGAAATTATTCTGCAAAATATATAGAAAAAGTGACACTGGTTGCCATCTTAGGTGAGGGCAAGGCAGCCCAGGCCTAGTAGGGACCTCATGTTCCCAAATTTCTCTGTGGTGATCATTAGGTGGCCTTGAAGGCCCTATGACCTGCCCACGGGAGAATTGCCGTGACTCACCAATGCCAGTGGGCCAATGCCAACTCAGGGGCAGTGAAATGAGTAAGGGGGCAAGAAGGTGGGACTGTGTTCTGGAGCTCAAGAGACCTGAGCTTAGGCTCTTTCTTGCTTTGTAGCTGTGAGCGTCCGCTTCCCTTCTCTGGGCCTATTTCTTGGGTAGAGGACACATGAGAGGGTTGGGCTGGACTCCTGGAGGTGGTGTCTGCACAGCCTGAGGCAGGGCTCAGGGGAGGAGCCCTTTGCTCCAGGTTTGCGCATTTGTGGTTGGGGTGCAAGACGGTATGTACAGCTGCATCCTCTGGAAGGAATGGCAGGGATAACCGGGCCCTGCTAGCACCTCCCAGGCTGTGTTCTGTGATGCAAGCTCCTGCGGTCACCAGCTTTTATCCACTTCTGCACCCCAGCTTCCCACCTGTCAAAGGTAGAAATTAAAGTACAAACTCATCTGGAATGTGACAAAGATCTCAGGGGTCATAGCTGTTACATGCGACCCAGGCCCGGCCAAACTTTTGCCATGATTTTGCTAGTTCTCTTCCCAGGTGCCCACAGAGTCTCTTCCAGGCAGCCAGCTCTGGGATGGAGCCAGGGAAGGGGTCTACACCTGGGTTCCCCAGGGAGGAGGAAGGGAAGGAACCAAGTCCGCCTCGGGTGTGCCCAACATGGCCCGCATCCGTAACAGGCCGGGCTTTTGTGTCTGTCGTCCTCTCTGACCTGCCTGGCCACATGAGGGAGACGCTTTGTTAGCTGCATTTTAGAGATGAAGAAACTGCACAATACAGAGCTGATGAGACTAACCCAGTTACAAAAGTAGAAAATGGCAGAGCCAGAATTCAAACCCAAAGCCCAAGAGCCCTTCACTGCAGTGTGACATTTGTCTTCTGTGTTTCATCCATAAATGCCCATGCACATGCACGCCTACATACATGTGCACACTGAGATACACACAGGAACACAGCCCCAATTGTCTTCACATGCAATCTGTACACATCCCACCGAGCACCCTCACCCCGCCTGCCCTGAGCATGCAGGCCGGCATACCCACGGACACAGTCCGACACGAGCATGTCCCTCATCAGCACACCTGCCAACACTGTCATACACAAGCCCACAGGCAGACATTCAAAACACATTTGTGCATGCATAAATACAAGCACCACTGCACAGGCGCACACATACATCTACCCAGGAGAGTATGCACACACACAAGTTCACACCCTATCCCACAGACAGGTGTATTTGGCCACACACATTCATCAACATAAAAATGCAGAGGGACAGAAGGGATACTTTCCGGGCAGCATCTATACACACGTGTGCACATGTGCCTGTACAGATCTCTATGGCACGGAGGACTGAAGGCATGTGAGTGTTCTCAGATGTGCACCCAGCTATGCATAACTCATGTGCAGGCACAGGGCCACACAGGCCTCTGGACTCTGGTGCAGTAAGGTGAGCAGCTTCCCTGTACTGTGGACGTGATAGATGGACCCACATCCTAAGTGACTATCAAAGTGTCGTGGCGTGTGAGGCGCAAACACCAATTAGTGGGGCCTTTGAAAGCATCAGCTTGTTAGAAGGGAAGCAGAAGAGGCTGAAATTGGCATAAAACATGGAGCTATTTAACTCTCACGGGGCGGGGGTGTGTGGATGGTAGAAAGGCATTTGGGCACAACCCCCCCCCATTCTGCACTTGTTACTGGAGAAGGACCCTCATGAGGGGCCTTGGCAGGCAACTTTGACGCTCCTTGAAAGTGGGCGCTGGGGGGATAGCCTCCTGCCAGCGCTAGGCTGGCACTGAGAGAGCGGGGGCTGCGCCAACTGGCGATCAATTTCATGCACATCGTAAACCTAAGTGCTTTCTGGAGAGTCAGGCAGATTGCACATAAAGTCCCCCTTCTGTCCCTAGCACACGGGTGGGCGGGTGAGACAGAGGCTTGTCCTGGCAGACATACCTCCACCGGGCTGCAGGAGCCCTGGGTAACCTGGTGTGCAGGAGGTACCCTTGGGGACATGGAGAGTTTTTTCAGGAAGACTGACATTCCAGGAGGGAGTCAGAGCTGTGAACCATGCATGAACTTGGGGTCTCCCAAACTCTACTATTGATTTGGCACAATGACCTTGGGCAATCAGATTCTCTGACCCTAGCTTGCTTCATCTGTAAAGTAGGTTGCAATGAGAATTATGTGGGACATTGTCTTCAGCGTGATGTATCATGGACCTAAGGAGCCTAGGCACACAAGGGAAGTCATGTTTACATTTCTCATTAGGCTCAAATGCCCCAGGCTCAGCCCCCATGTGCTCACTACCCAGCTGTGGACTCATCCCTACCCCCGATTCCTGGAAGGCTCCTAGGGGGCTGCAGGAGCCCACCTTCTCCCTTTCTGTTTGTCCCAAGCTCCTGTATCCAGATCTGCTCTCCTTGAGCATCTCTGCAGAACCTCCCTCACCATCTCTGCCATAGACACCATGCCAGAGGTGGGGGCCTCTAGTTGTCTCCAAGTCCTCTGCCGTTGAGTGCCAGAGTAGTTCTTGGGTCTGCATCAAGCTGAGAGGGCAAGGAGTGGGGTGGGCTCTGCGCTTGTCACCTGGGTCTCAAAAAGTCACGTTTTGTATCATGTCTCACAAACTCAGTTTCTTTCACTTCTGCTCTTACCCTGACCCTGGGAACTCAAATCAAGCCAAATGCTGGGCTGAGGGCAGGAGCATACTGTCCTGAACCCCAGGAACCCATACAATGGAGGGGGTAAGAGCAGTTCTGAAGCTTGAATTCAAATTCTGGCTTTGCTAGTTATAAACCACATGATGCGGGGCAACTTACTTACCTTATCCGTGCCTTCACTTCCTCATCTGTAAAATGGGTGGAGAGATTGTGTCTATCTCAGAGGACTGTTCTCAGAAGTAAATGAGTACATTTAAGGCACATGCTTGGAGCAGTAATTGGCACATAGCGTTATGTGAATGTCTTCAATGTTATGATTCTGGGTTGCGCCCATGTGGGTTTTATTTATTTATTTAATTTTGGTACCAGGAATTGAACTCAGAACTTTATGCTTGTCGGGCAGGTGCTTATGCCACTGAGCTAAATCCCCAGCCCAATGTTATGATTCTGATATTATTATTATTATAGTATAACTTCTGCTCCTATTTCCCTGTACCATTTTCTTCTGTATCCTTGGGACCAAACCAAAGTCTCCACATTTATTATCGAATAGGATAGCATTACTCCATTTCACAGTTCCAGGAGAGTGACTTCCACACTACCCTCCATGTCAGTGCCCAGAATCTTTCAGTGCCCAACCTAAGCAGCCAAGAGAGCAATCTCCTTTTTTCTCTGATATGTGTGGCCCTGCCTACCTAGAACACCTCATTGACAGGTGCTTCCCAATGCATCTGGTATGCAGTGGGCACTCAGAAACGATTGCTGGAACTTTGTGTAAGTAAACATCACCACCATCCCACGACCAGCCAATGACTATCCTCAGACCACAAAAGGGAAATGCAGTGCTCATAGAGGGCTACATTAGTCAGGATGGGAGAGGCTATGCTGTGGTAACAACTCCCAGTTCTCAGAGGATGAACACAAAAAATGTGTGTGATTTATTTCTGCATCCAGGCTTGTCTCCAGGGCTACTGTCCTTTGTGGGGTGACTCTGTTCTCTATGCTGTTTCGATTTTTAGGATCCACTGTCTCAAAAGAGGCTTGTTGACCCAGTGGCTAGAAGACTATGCAGCAGCTTTTCTGTGGTTTGGCTAGGAAGAGACCATGTTCCTCTGTCCTCAGCCCACTGGCCAGGAGCAGTCACTTGCCCACTTACCAAGAAGCAGCCTGGGACATGGGAGTCCAGGGATGCAGGAGGAAGTTGGAGGTGATTCTGCTGAGTGCCCGGCAGGGACTGATTAAGAAGGGACCAGAAGCTTAGGGTGGGGGAAAATTCCTGCTGGTTGGGGTAGCAAAGGGAAGCTTCTAGGGCAGGGCTGGAGCTTGGCTTTGAAGGAGTGGGAAAAACGGGTTGGGCAAGGGGAGAGGAGGAAGAGGGCATTCCATATGGGGAAAAAGGGCATTGTGTAAGCCTCTGGAGGTGGACAGCATAAAAACTTCCAAGACATGGTGCAGCACCCTGGGTTCTGCAGGTCTCTCCAGGAAAGTTGGGGAAGATAAGCAGAGACTTTCACAGCTTTGGAGAGAAGGATATATCCACAGGCAGCCTGGTGAGCTCAGCATCTCTGTATCCTTTTACCCAGGAGACGGCAGAAGAGCTCTGGTTTTAACTTCCAGGCCTCTAGCTTGGGAAACTGGGAGATGGAAATCCAGTCATTAAACTGGGGAGCCCAGGAAGAGAGCTGGTGTGGGGCACCAGGGAGGGCAGGCTGGGTGTGGGCCGTGCTGGGTTTGAGATCACCATGAACATGCAAGAGCAGTGGACAGTCAGGTCCCAGACTCAGGAGATAGCTCTGGGCTGGGGCTGGAGATCTGAGGTTGTAGGCACAGAGATGGGCTCTAAGCCTCAGGCAGAAATTGTGCCACCTGGTGGTGCTCTAAAGGGTGAGTGCAGCGGAGCCTGAGACAAGAGCTCTGGGGCAGTCCAGTGAGGCAAAAGCAGGGGAGGAGCCAGGGAAAGTAGCAGCCAGAGGAGCAGAGACGAAGCTGAGAAGTATTGTGGAAGCTGTAGGGAGCCAAGAGGAACAGCAAGTTCAGCTGTGCCCAAGGTTTTCCTGGCATCCAGGTGAGACGTGCCCAGCCGTGGAGCCACAGGAGCTTGCTGGTGACCTTGCCAGGGATGGCTTCTGGGGCATGATGATACAGAGGCCAGACGAATGGGCCAAGAAGCAGGGGAAGGCAGCAGAGTACATCAAGCCAGGGCACCAACAGTTCTCCAGAAACTTCTGCCAGGGGGCAAGGAGGGGCCAGCACTGGGCAGAAGGGTCTGGGGTATCGAGGGAGAGTATTTTAAAAGTTTTTACTATTACTGTTTTTTAAGGAGGGAGACATTGCATGTGCTGACAGCTGACTGGGAGGACCCAGGAGTAGGGGAGAGGAGGGAGATTTAGGTGGGAAGAATGGCCTGATGGAGGGTCTCTGGGAGCAGGGGAAGTGGGAGGAGTCTGGGGAGTGCAGCCTTTGGAGCAGGTGTCATATGAAACCATGGGGGAAGAGATGGGGCGTCACAGTCAAACACCTGAGGCTGGAGTAGACCCGGGAGAGGGGCGAGCAGGGTAAACAGAGAAACAGAGGTTGGGTAGGAGAGGCAGGAGGGGGCGAGAGGCAGAGAGGCAAGAGATGCACGCAGAGCTAACCAGAAATGAAGACAGAGTGGGGCAGAGGGACAGAGGAGGCTTAAAAGGCTGGGCTGGGGCTTTGGTGGGGACTCTGGGGGGCTGGCATGGGCAGGGCCAGGGAGTGGCTATGAGAAGAACATGTGGTTTTTTCAGAGTACCCTGACCCAATCCAGAACTTGGGTCTTTCCCCAAACTCAACAAATATCATGCCCAAGGTTGAGCTGACTATGGCAGTGGAGGGGCCCAGCCCCCTGCTTTCTGTTGCCTTAGGTAGGGGAGGGAAGGGGGTCTATCAAGCCTTTCCTCCACTGCAGAGGCACCAGTTCCTTCCCCTGAAAGCAGAGGCCTGGGCAGAGAGGAGCCTGGTTTTCACTGGTCACCCAACGGGCAGTACCAACTATGGACAGGCCCAGTAGGTCAGGATTGCAGCCAGGCCCCTCACCCTCACCGTTTGCAACCGCAGCTCCAGGCTCTGGTCACCTCCATGGGGCCCAGGCCACCCTGATATTCACCTAATTGTCTTCCCACTCTGATGAGTGGCTCCACAGAGGCGCCGCTGCTGATCAAATTAAATGTGAGCCAGGCAGGCAGCCCGATGATGAGAAGGAAATACCACATTTACATAGCCCAGTCCTGGTGGTGCGGGGAGACCCAGCCTAGAGAGACAGAGACCTAGGGACCTAGGGAGAGACAGAGAGATGGGGATGGGATGAAGTGAGAGACACCATCATGGTGGGGAGGGAGATGGGCACCATCTGCAGGTCCTTGTCATTGTCAGGTGAAGGGCAGCTGGCAGTGGAATCAATACAGGCAGAGCTTCTTATCACCTCCAGGCAGGCAGCCTCATCCCTGCCCAGCTCGGTGCCTGGCCAGAGGTAAGAAGGTGGTCTGAAGCCTGTCTGCCAGGGAGATCCCCTCCTGCCTGACTTCATCTGGGGCTCTAGAAGGCTTTGCTCACCCCATCCAGACTCACAGCTGGCCTGCAGCTGCTCCTTCAGCACAGCCCTGGTGGGTGGGGCTGAGCACTTCCCCTGGGTTCACTCGGGGACATCCTGGCTGCCCCTCCTGGGGTGCAGAGGGGGCTGGCCCTGGGAAGGGGGTGTGTGTGAGTATGTGCACAACTGTGACAGTAAGTGATCACAGGTGGCACCTATAGAAACCCTCTATGCACTAGGTCTGGGTAGTTAGAGGATACTAGTGAGCTAGGCCTTCCCCCTCAATGTACAGTCTGACCTACAGGTGTTGGGGTGGCCCGGTGCTCCCACCTGTACACCCCAAGACTCAGTGCAGGATGAGTAGGGTGCTGGTGTCCACATCAGAGTGCCACATCTCTTCCACTCCAACAGTCTGTTACCAGGAACAAAATCATTGTCAGAGCTGCAAAACAACTCCAGAAAGAGCCACTGCTCTTCTCCCCAATTTACAGAGGGGAAAACTGAGCTCTAGAAAGGGGAAGTAGAAGGGACATGATAGGCTAGAAAAGGCATAGGCCATACATGAAGCCAAGGCTGTCCCTCTCAAATCCATGGGTCCTTCTCTTGCTGCTTCTGTGTGTCGGGGGCCCCCTGACAAAGGTTTTGCTCTGTGGGAGTTGGTAAATACTTCCTTATTCCTCCGTCACCCTCCTTAATTCCCCTCTTCCAGCAACCTACTCACCTTCCCTCTACTCTCCAAGGCCTCGGTCAGACATCTTTGCTAGTATTTTTACCAGCAACAGCGGGTGTTTTACTAGTGTGTGGCAGCCAGGCATAACACAAGAGTCATGGGACCCTCACTTCATCCCTGTGTAGTAGGAACCACCAATAGGCTCCTTGGATAGATGTGGAAACTGAGGCTCTCACAGCTGAAGGAGAGGCATTCAGCAAGTCAGGCTCTGCACCCACACTGTTTGGGCCCAGCGCTGCTTCCTCTGAGAGTCCCCTCCTTCTGTGATAGAGATAGACCTAGGTGTACAGGAAGGTGGGGTGAAGAGGCTTGTTCACACTTGTGAGGGTGTTCCGTGAACTTGCACATGTAGGTGGACGTGTGTGAGTGTGCACATCACGGTGTGAGCGTGGGGCCAAAGACCTGGGTGAGGGCAGGTAGGATGCCACGCTGTCTGCATCTCTGTGAGTTACTTTATGCTTCCCTCATTGACCCCTCACAACTCTACCACCTGTGCTTTATCCCCTTCGTTTTTGGATGGATAAACTGAGATAGAAATGGGAAGTGACAACAAATACTGTTGAAGCTCTTTCCAGAACCCCAAAGATCAGCAAGGTTGGCCTTTCCTTCCTGCCTTTCTGGTGGTATTGAGGGCTGGGCTGGGGTGCCTGCCTCTGTCTCTACCAACTCCTGTCCTCCCCTGCCTGAGCTCCCGGGGGAGGGGGGGTCAGCTGGTGGGGGGAAGTGCCTGTTAGTGCCAGTGAAAAGCCCTTCCCCCTCACCCACAGGGTCCAGGGCAGCTTTTACTGGGAAAATAATTAGAAATCTAATTCTTATTTCTCCCACTCTGCTAATTGTCTGTGGACAATTTGATTGTAACAGTCGTCACTGAAGCAGAAAAACCACCTTATTTCTGCCAGATATCCTCCCTGCAATTAACACCAGCAACTGCCTCTCTCGCCTTTCACCTGCAGCCACCCAGGGCCTGAGGTGCCTTCCACCTCTGGTGAAGGCACATCTGGGGATCAGGCCGGCCATGGGCAGATGGGGGGAGGGGGAGGCCGGGGGACCCAGCGGGCAAGCCGGCAGAGAGAGAGAACAAGTGAATATAAATATTTGAGCATTTGGGTAAAAGGAAGAGGGAGAGATGAAGACCTAAGTGCAGGAAGAGATGGAAGAGCAGGCCAGAACCAGGGCCAAGGGAGGCAGAGAAAGAAGCCAAAGAAGGAAGGAAGTGCCTGCCGGGCAAGGCTGGGGTAGGGGCAGGCGGGGACACACCTCTGAGAGAAAGCAGGCGGTGTGTTGGGGCGGCTGTGAGGGCTCACCGGAGAGCCCAGCCTCCTATAGGACGGCTGGCTGAAGAAAGGAAAGGGGGGAGGGGCAGAGCCTGGAGGCTGCTGGGGGATGGGGAGGGGAATGGGTCCAGGGAGGGGCAAGAATGTGAGGGTGAGAGGCCCGAGAAGGAAGCGCCGGGAGCCTCAGGAGCTGGGCCAGGACTGACCTGTTGATCTGAGTGGCCAGGCTCCACTTTTCCCGCAGGCCACCACCCTTTCCTACCTGGGAGCACAGGAGGCAGGCCCCTCCACGGTTACCCCGGCTCCCCACACGTTAGACTTCAGAGCTGACCCCTTGGCCTTCTTGCCCTGCTTTGCCCCTGCTGGCATTCCAGTAGAGGCGGGTGGACAGGGAGCCTCAAGCCACATGAGGCTGAGCCCACCCCATTGGGATACAGCTGCAGTTGCAGCCTGGCCCCGGGGGAGGACAGGGCCTCTGCTTGTGTGGGCACCGCTGGGCGCACTGCTCTCACATGCCATCCCAGGTTGTCGGGTAGCTTGTGGGCTGCTTCGTGCAGGGAGTAGAGTGGCAAGCCTGGATCAGGCTCTCATCTGCCCTCTTTCCCTTAGCCGTAGTGCTGGAGAGACAGGCCAGCGTCCTCCCTGAGGCCTGCCGCCTCTGCCAGCCATCCTCAGCGCTCTGCTCCCCTCCCCGGCTAGTCAGAGAGGATGGGGGCCCAGGGGCTCCTGTCAGTCTGGAGCTGGAGAGCTCCCCGTGCTTCATTAACATGCAAATTAGCAAGTTCTGACTGGCTGTGGCAGCCATGGGCAGCCCCCCCTCCCGGTCGCTGTGTGTGTGTGTGTGTGTGTGTGTGTGTGTGTGTGTGTGTGTGTTGGGCACAGGGGAGGGAGTAGCTCAAGCTCTCCTTTCACTCTTACACACATATCTACAGAAAGACACATATGTGTGATATACAGCCACCTCCAACACAGTCTTAGGGACACCGACAGACCCCCCCCCACATTATCCACTATGTATACACCCTGAACTGTCTCAGACAAGCCTCCCAAGCCCACCCTCTTCCAAACTCACAGTCTCAGACCCTCACACACAACCCTACACCGTCCCCCACACAGGTACCCACAACATCAGCCACACACAGTCCAGTGAGAGGCAGGTGCGGAGGCTTCACGCTCGGTCCCAGAACACAGCTGCCACCCCAGGGCTGCCCCCCATGCTCACTCATTCCTGTGTGTGGTGAGCCACAGCAGCCGGTGGAGCACAGCCGGTGACCCAGCCCACCATGCTGGCTCCCATGGTAAAGTTTCTGGGCCGGGCTGGTCCCTCTGCTTGAACCCCACCTTGAACTCTCTTTACCCAGCCCACTTGCCCTGTGCTCCAGGCATTGCCCCGCTGTGGCCAGCCCTGGCTCTCTCTATGGAGCTGGGCCTCTCCTCCGGCTACACAGACCCCGGCTTCCCTTGGGAGTGGCCCTAGCCATGCTGCATTGTATGTGCCTGTTGATGTGTCTCCTCCACTGGAATGGGAGCTCAAGGAGGACAGGGACGGCATCGGGTGGTCTTGTGTACTGCTCTGTGCCCCGCGCTCACCTCCCTCTAGTATCCATGCTCTGTCCACAACAGGATGGACTGGGAGCCAGGGTTAGTAATGTGAATGGCTAATACTTACATGGTATTTGCCAACTGCTGGGCCGTGTGCACAACAGCCCTTTGAGGGAGATTTTATTACTGATCCCATTGTTAGGGATGGGGCAACTGAGGCCCAGAGGGTTTAAATCACCCAGCCAGAACTGAGAGCTGAACTCTGGCCACCTGCGTGGACAGCCACATATGTATTCTTCCCAGGACAGGGGCCAGAGCCTGGGAGAGCTGGGGCTGGGGCACTGGAGTTCCCCAGTACCAATCTGAGAGGAGTTGCTTTGCTAACTTGCCTCTGCTCTGGAGGCTCTGGGGGTGGGCTTCTGCAGCATTCGAACTGGGGGTATCAACCAGGACAACCCCGTTAGAGATGTCCCAAGTCAAACTTCTTTAATACCCACTATAGTGTGCTAAGCACTCTCATTCGAGTTATTTAATCCTCAAGGCAGCTCAGTAATGTTGGTACCATTATTAGCTCCATTTCATAGGTCAGAAAAGTGAGGCTTTTGTGTCTTCACATGCCCAAAGTTGACCTGGTGGCCATCTGCGTGTTTATCTTCAGGGACCATTTCCTCCCTGCTTTGGGAATATGAGCTGCCATCTTTTACAGAGCCTACCCCTTCCAAGGCAATGTTCATTGGCTCAGGGGTAGACACGATTCAAACTGGGCCAATCAGAGCCTGGCAGAAGACTTGAATTTGGGGTCAGGGTGAGGCTCTGGGGTTTTTAGCAGCCTATATTTCTTGTGAGGGGGTGGCTGGCCAACATGCTGAAGAGACTTGAACAAGGTCCAGCCATAGCTTGCCTGGAGCTAGGCAGCCTGCAGGCTTTAGCACCCCTTCCACCTGTGGCTGACTGGGCCCCCAGCGGTCTCCCAGGCCTCTCCACCCCAAATGCTGAAGAGGCCATGCCCAGGCCTCTCCTCTGCCCTTCCTTCTTGTCATTCCTCTGCCTGCCTAGGGCTCCACCCTCCACAAGCTGCCTGGAGTACAGAGTGGGGCAAGAGGGGCTGTGTCCATGGGAAGATGTGGTTGGCTGTGAGTTGAGGCTGAGGGCATAGATCTTCCTGCTCAACCCCTGGCAGATGACTGCAAGCCCGGCAATCTCCAAGGCCAGGCTCTCGTCTGTGTTCACTGGGCCTAGAATGGTGTGGCGTGCTGTAGGCATTGCTGTCCCCTTGTGAAGTGGAGGAAGGAGTGGAAGGTGGGTGAGCTGGCATACTCCTTGGCCTGGCAGAGCTGCAGAGCTGGCTCTCCTAGGTGGCGTGAGCATGGTGTCTGGGCACAGTTGGTTCCCATGTGGCTCCTGGCTCTGGAAACCACTAGAGCTTGTGGGTGGGTCATATGGGTGGTCCTCCCTGCCAATCTGTCCTCCATCATCTTCTCTGTCTTTGGAGACCTTTGGTGTGGGAGCGGGTGGCTATCTCAACCCAAGCTGGTTCCAATTTTTATGTTTTTTCTTCTGAGAAGAATATCTTTTAAATATGAAAGGCCAAGAATAACTGGGCATGGTGGTGCACAGCTGCTATCCCAGCAGTTGGAGAGGCTGAGACAGGAAAATCATAAGTTTGACCCTAGCCTGGGCAACTTAGTAACTTAGTGAGAACCTATTTCAAAATGAAAAATTGATGGGGATGCAGCTCAGCGCAAAAGTGCAAAAGGTCCTGGTTTCCATCCCAAGTACCACGCCCCCCCCCCAAATCTAAGTATATAAGCCTTTGTTTCTCTAGACTGTGGCTGGGGCAACCCCAGTGTCAGCTCACCTGGTGGGACAGACAGCTGTGTGATGCTGAGGGCTACAGACTGAAACCCAACTGCCGCTGCTAGGGAGAGACAGGGACAGCCCAGATGGGTGGGAAGGAGAAAGAGTGGCCATTATGAATGCAGTGTCCTCGGGCCATACGTGGGCTGCTGAGCTGGGACTTGAACCCAGGCCCCCCTGGATGCCTGCCTGAATTCCCCAGAGAGGATTCTTAGTTAGCACTGATCGTTTCAAAGTGAGCGTTGTCAGGGCGTACTCAGTGTGGTGCTCTCACCCTGCCCCCGAACCCCACCTTTCCCAGCCTCAGTGTGGGCTGCAGATGGGGCTTGGCAGAGACCCACTCAGCCAGGCTGAAGGCCACTGTTAGGTCTGTCCCTTCTGTTCAGGAGTTTCTGAGCCAGGAGAGGGTCCCAGGTTCGTGGAGAGGAAAGAAAGGGCCAGAATCCCTGAGTATTCTCCAAGACTGACCCCAAATTCTGCTGAAGTGGAATTAAGGTGCTTGTTTTTGCCCTGGCTCCTTAGCTTGGCAGCTGCCACTGGCATCTGGCACAGATAAGGCAGGAACGTGGCACCAAGCTTGGTGCTCCTGGGATTGGCCTGCTTGGCTAGCCTGGAAGTGAAGGGTTAACAGGCTGGGGAGGAGGGAACAGCAGTCTTTGGCTAAAGAGCCTTGTTAATTGATTCCCTCATTCCCATTTGTTCCTGCTAAAGAGAGACAGATGAGAGGGAGCCCGCCAGGCCGTCTTGGCACCCGACAGCTTGGCTGGGCACAGCTGTGCTCGTGGCTCTGGTGTCTGTCTGGGGGAGGGGCCAGTGGCAGCGGAGGTGAGGAGGTAGGGCAGTCACACGGCAGGCCCACTGCCCTCTGTTTACCCTGGGACAGGCACAGGCCGCCTGAGCACCCTTCTGTGAGGACAGATCTTTGATTTCACCTCGTGACACCTCTTTGATCTTTTGGCCTTCCCTGTCACTGTGCGTGGTCTGGCAGCTCCCTCAGCCTGGGGCCCTGCCAGCCCAAGGCCTGGATGCCGTTTCTGCCTAGAAGAGGGACAGCTCTGGCCTGTCCGGGAGAGTTCTGGGGCTCTGCAGGCAGGCTGGAGTCCACGTCACAAGCTGGGCATCTTTGCCATGGCTACAGCTCTGCGTGAATCCTCTGGGCTCACCTGCCTCAGACTAAACTTCATGTCATCGGGCTGTCTCATCCTCGTCTCAGCCAAATTCAGTGGTGATGGTCAGATTGTGCCACATAGGGCCCTGGCAGTTTTCCCCGAGAGAATGGAGTTTGAACGCTTCAATGCAGTTAAGCACATGACTCCAGAGTTAAAATCCTGGCTCTGCCACTTGCCAGCTCTGTACTTTGGGCAAGACATTGTTACCCCTTTGGTTCTCAATTTTCTCATGTGTAAAGTGGTAGCGATACCAGTACCTACCTGTAGTAGACTGCAGCACTACCGCTCCCTCCTCTCTGAGCATGCCCCACAGCAGCACACCTTTGTAGGTCCTCTTATTAGCTTGATTCTGGGATGGCCTCGTGACTTACTGTGATCGGCAAGATGTGGAGAAGGGACAGGGCCAGCTCTGAGCCTAAGCCTCAAGAGGCCTTGCTGGCTTTCGCTTGTTCTCTTGGAACCCTGCCCAGCAGCAGTGTGAACAAGCTGGGGCTGTTCTGCTGGGTGAAGAGAGACACATGGCCCAGTCACTCCCATCATGCCGGTGACAGCAGGCCAACCTCAGAAGCAGAGCCACTTAACTGACTTGAAGCTGACTGCTGATGTGTCAAGTGTACCCAGCCAAGAAAAGAGTAGCCAGCTGAATTTCCAAGACATAGAATCATGAGCTTAGCAATAAGTGGTGGTTGTTTTAAACCATAAACACTGGGGCAACTTATTATGCAGCAAAAGCTAACTGATACACTGTCTCAAACCGCTGCTTTGTGGATTAGATGGTACAATGTTAGTAAAGTACACCAGAGTGTCACACAGAGCAAGATACCAGAAAGTAGAGCTCCTATTACTATTGCCCAGGGTGAAGTCATTGACCACAAGTGAAGGTGTCCTGCATTCTTCACTGTTAGCTAACTCATTAGTGCTCAAAAGCTAAAGAGAACTCTCTTTGACCTGCCTTCTCCACCTCTGCTGCAGAGTAATGAAAAGGATAGATGACGTTGTTGAGGGCTTATTGTGTGCTGGCTCTGTAGCAGATATTTTACATACTTTATCTCATCCAATCTTCATGCAGTCTTATGTGAGAAATGCTCTCATGTATATCTTATTTCGGCTTCACATTCACCATTTTAAATCCAAGCCAACCGACGCTTGGAGATTCATAGTCTAACTTGCCCAACATTACACAGATAAGGAGCACAGAGAGACTTTCCAACTCCTGAGAAAGCAATTGACTGCCCTCCAATTCTATGTGCTTTTCCAGTTCAGCCCTGGTCTTCAGACCCTTGCCTGGTAATCCCAGCCTCTGGGGACAAAGATTCCTCCTCCAGCTTTTACCAGCTGTAGTAGTTAGGCTCACCGCACCGCTCTGACTCCGCTCTTCTGGCCTCTCACGCGCGCAGACAGGCTACGAACCTTCTTCTTCCTCGTGTTAGGACGATGTTTTCTATCCTCTGCTCTTTTAGGGCCACGGACTTTTCCTTGCCCGTCCTGGGCCTCTGAATGACAAATGCTCAGTTAGCCAAGCTTTTGCAGACCTGTTCTCCTTCCACCTCTCTGGGCACTGACTCTCACGCTGTGTAAAGGGCATTGAGGACATTATCTCCTTTGCACCCTTCCCTATTCCCAGCCCCCAGCCCTGCAGCCCTGTGTGAGCTGCCGCTTTGTTACAGGAGCTGCACTCAGCTGTCTGTGATTGCCCCAGGGTAGCACATGATTCAGGCCTCCCCGGTTCAAGTTCTTCCGCAATGTTTTGGACTGGGAATGCAACAGTCAGGTTCCTGGAGAGCTATAGAATATAGAAAATTGAGAAGGTGTGATTGTGAACTTTTTCGTATTTCTTCTTTTCAAATTACTTTCATTGTTTTTGTGTTTGAGTACTTCTTAGTAAATCTTTAGTAAGTTTTAAAAATATCTGTGCTTCTGGGGTAGTTTTTTCCTTCTTCAGAAACGATACATTATCACGTCTCTACAGTTTTAGACGCAAGGTGGCCAAGCCAGATCTATTGACAAGAAAAAATTCTAAAAATAAAAATTGATCTTGGTTTTAAAAACAAACTAAACAACTCTGGTGAGCTCACTGCCGGGGCAGAGGTAGGTCTGCAGGTGGGACAGCTGAGGAAGCTGCTCTCCTAGCAATTCCTACGTCAGTGCCTGGGAATCTGTGAGCCAGTGAGCCCCTGCCTGCGCCCTTGATGTCCCACGTGCTGCACTTATAAACCAGAGTTCTAACTGAGGGCCCCTGTCCTGCAGCCTCTCCATATACTTCTTCCTGAGCTACCGGGAAGCCTCCTAAAGACAAGGGGCTGGGAGGGGAAATTTGGAAAACTTAGGTTCCAGTCTTGGATTTCCTGGTCTTAAAAACAGGCATCTCCTATCATCAGCATACTCAAGCCAGAGACCTAACATCACTGTCTGTCTCCCCTTTCCCTCACTCCTGTGTTGAGACCGTGAAGGAGCCCTAACAATCCCACCTCTCCAAATGGTCATGCCTCTGACTGACCACTCCCCTCCATCTCTGTCATACCATTCTCTGCTCTACCCTGTACCTCCACAGCCGTCTTCCTCCTAGACTGGCTCCGGAGGGAGTTCCCCAGTGCCAGCCTGTGCCCTTTGCCCAAGTATGCCAATAAAGAGCAAACCTCACTGCTTCTTTTCTGAAAGCACCAAGACTTTTCACCTCCCATTGGGCTGGAACAAACCTACCGGCTTACATACACTTGCTTGCCAGCTTTGGCCAGTGGTCTTCTGCACGCTGAAGGCATCACCCTTTTCTCTCCTCAGGATACCTGCCTTGCTCTCCCGGGGCCTGGAGTTCTCCTGCCCTTGCTGGAGAATCTGGTTCCTTCTCCTTTCTGAAGTGGCAGTGGAGATACCACCTCTTACCTTCTAGTTGTCTTTGAAAAATCAGCCCTTGTCCCAGCTACTTGGTGTTCCAGGCCTTGCTCATACTCATCAGTGACATCACAACCTGACTGACTTTGGTTGTCTGTGTGCTTCCTTTGAGTCTGCCTTTCCTACTCAAATACCAGGTCGGTGAAGGCATAAGAAGGTTGGCCTTCACTATGTCCCTCTCACCCAGCACAGGCGTGGTACGTGAAAGGGTTTTAGGACATGACTAAGTGGCAATTCGTAATCCAGCTAGGGCCACACTGTTCTTCTCATTCTACAGAATAGAAAGTTAGGGCTGGTGTGTGCGGAGCCAGCAGGTGGTAGAAGGATGCTGATTCCTAAGTGTGGGTGAGGACAGAGCTTCTGGGTTTTCCACGAGGGCCACATTTGCGTCAGATTTTAACTCATAAAGCAAACCTATGCCTGCTATTGTATGTCATCTTTCCACCCAGCCATCCTCCCAGTTTTACAGATGAGAAAATGGGAGCTGGCAGGTCCAAGGGGTGGGGTCTCTAGGGTCTCACGGGTGTCATGGGACCCTACACCTGTCATGGCTGGAGGGACTGTGTGAGCTTGCCCTGCCCAGCCAGGATCCCTGCCTGCAAGGGCACCACCTCCCTCCACCCGCTGTACAGGCCACGCGCCTGTGCCTGTCACATCAAGTTCAAGTGATTCATGTGGCAGCGGCTCCTGGTCTGCCTGTCGGCATGTCAGCTAGTCCTGGTTACCATGACAACAGGATGCAAGGCACCAGGGCATCAGTGGGAGGTGGCTCTCTGAGGGGCAGTGCCATAGATGGAGGAGGGGGCTTGTTTCTTCCTCCTGGGGGAAGCTTGGCAAGGGCTGGAACTGCTGGGGGCTGGGTAGCCCCTCCCTGCCTCCGTGCCTTGGCATTTCCTTCCTGCCATCTGTGCCGGAGCTGGGGGAAGGGTGGGAGCGCCTCCCTGGTGGGAGGGGCTTGGGCACCGCCGACTGGGAAGAACAACCCTCCCAGCTGGGCTTAGTCCCCGTCCCAGTTCTAAAGACCCTTCCAGGGGCCATGTCATACCACAGCCCTCCTCTCCTTGGGACAAAGAGGAAGTTCAAGACCCAGTTCAGCCAGAAAATTGCTCTCTAGCTTGGGCTGGTCCTGGGAGGGAGTAACCTTCAAAGAAGGAGTGCGGAGGGAACTAAGGGGCTTTGTGCCAGCATCTAGCTGGGACCTCATCTCAGTTACTTTTCCCAGCACCATGTGTGCTCAGGATTATCATACCCATTCTGCAGAGGGTGAAACTGAGGTCCATAAGTGACAGCTGCAAAGTGATGGCACCAGGATTCAAATGCAGGTTCCTGGGCTCCCAACCTTGTTCTCACCAGACCCTTGCTACTGCCTCTGAGGGGAAGGGGATCTCTCTGCCTCAGCCTCTTCATTAGATCTCTGCCAGAGGGGAGGAGCTCTGACCTGTGAGTTAGGTGACTGGGTTGGTTCCTGGCTAGCAGCCAGCTATGACATGCTCAGGTCTCTGCCCTGCTCCAGCACAAAGCCACTTTGTCTAGGAACTTTGGGAGGCTAGAGTGAAGTTATTCTCAGTGAACATGAGGCCATTGTGTCCTGCCCCAGGGAGAGGGTTAACACTGGACCCAGGATAGGTGACAGGGACAGGAATGTGGCAAGCAGAGTCTGAGTTATCAGGAGGTGCAGGGGCTTGCTTTCTTAATTGAGTGTCCAGTGTGACACTGCTCCTTAGGAATTGCTTCTTGCACCAGGAACCCTTACATTCTCCATGGAGACACAGAGCTCTTCAGGCCTCACAAGATGGTGACCACAGGATGGTTCTGTGGCCCTTGTCACCTACTCCCATGCCACAGTAAGGGAAGCGAGAGTGATCAGGATGGCCAGGGAATGTGGGCAGTGAGAATTCCTTCCTTTATGTGGGGTGTGGTTGGGGCCCCTTAACTTGAGTGAGGAGGAAAAACACTTTGCACCAGGAGAAACACCTGGAGAAGCTGACAAGTGTCCCCCTGAACGGGACCCTGGCTTGAGTCTAGAAGGGGTGGTGATGTGGGCTGTCTGTGGTGGTAGAGCAAGCCCACGTGTTGTGGGTCATAGCAGCCACCATGGAAGGGGCCGCCTACTAAGCAAGGTAACTTCCTGGAGTCCGAGGGCCTGAACATCCTGAAGCAGGAGAGAAGAGATAGCAGTGGCAGGCAGCCACTACTTCTCAGGCCGAGAAATCCTGGCTGTGGGAGCCCAGCCCGGGCAGCCACAGAAGTCCCACCAGTAGTGCCTTGGAGGGAAGCTCTCTGCCCATGCTTTCCAGTGGACCAGCCCCCACCCCAGCTCAGGGCTCTCAGCCTGACCAGTCCCAGGGCGAGAGGGGAGGATGGTAAGGTTGACGAGAAACTGGACTTCTGATGCTAGATTGGAATTTTCATTCATAGAAATGAGACGGATAAGTCCAGAGAAATTATGGGGTTGACCCCACGCATAGTCCAGGAGCAGGGGACCGTACAGCAAGAATCCGAGCAGAGCTGAGAAAGAGTCCATGCTGTTCTGCATCTGGCCCTAGCAGCACTAGCCATTCTGGACCCTTGGATGGTCCCAGGGGTGAGGATTTAACTGTGTTTCAGGCTTTGTTCCTAGGGGTGGCTGTCTCCAGCTGTCCCCACACAGCTCCTCTCTGTCCCTTCCGCGCCAACCCCCAAGGCAGGAACCTGTAGCTGTGTTCCAGTGTACCGGGTGTCCTTCTTCTCCTCCTGCTACTCTTGAACTGATTTTGTTTCTTGGGACTGAATTCAGTGTAGGAGTTGGGGCAGGCTGTGTTCAGTACCCTCAAATGGACCAACACATACAGTCTCTGTTGCAGAAAGGGAAACTGAGGCCCAGGAAAGCAAAGGAGCTTCCCAGTGTTATTTAGCAATCCTTAGCAGAGCCAGGCTAGGGTCTTGGTCTTCAGGTTGCTAGTCCTGGGCCTCTAGTCTCCAAGGATCCCAGGGAGAGATGGTTGGATCAGGTCCATGGCAGGACCTACTTGCCAGTCCTCCTGACCTAAGCAGCACATGCAGCAGGGTAACAGAGGACAGAAGGCTAGAAAGGCTCTTTCCCAGGGGACCTCTAGCCCACTTCAGACTGCCCACTTCTTCCACCACATCAGCACCTGGGCGCCACCCACTCCACACAGCCAGCCCCGAGAGGTAGTGGCCACTGAGACCCTTAGGAAGTGGGCATCTGCAGTGGCTACTGAGGCAAAGTCCACGTCGGGTTGAAAAAGTACAGATTCTGGAGTTAGACCTGAGTTCAAGCCCTATCTCTACTGGTCAGTAGCTGTGTAGTCTTGGGCAAGCTGTGTTACCTCTCTGAGCCATGTTCTTTCATACCTACAAAGAGAAGGAGGCTCAGATTCAGTGTGAGGATAAAGAGCTCAGCACCCAAGGCACGTACCTCCGTGTCTGGCCCTCCAGACAGCTTCCGGCCCCCTGCAGAGAGCTCTGTTAGCTTCCCTTTGGAACAGTATGACTGAGGCTGGGGTGGTGCCCTCACCCACTCTTCGCCTGCTCAGCCTTCATGGACCCCCAAGGTCACCCCTTCTATTTTTAAACTTTTTTCTCCCTCCATCCCACCATTTCCGTCCTCCTTATCCCTCTCCCCCTTTTCCAGAAATGACATAATTAGAGGGGTTTAATGTTCTGCTGCTGAAATCTTCATTTTCTTGGGTAATTTCCAGTATTTCATCAAAGAATAATTAATTGCATTGTCTTTAATCAATTGTTTTACAAATCCTGCAGCGGGAGGAATTCTCCCACTGTCTCCACAGCTGCTCTCCCCTCCTGGGTGAGGCGCCAGCTCATGCTAAGGAGAGAGTTGGCTGCCAGAGCTGGGTGGGTGGGGGATCCAGGCGTGGGACTGCAGCTTCCCCAGCACTGGGGAAGGAGAGCAGGGGGCTGGGAATCCACCTGGCAGCCACACGGGGCGGCCCCACCTGCAGGGTGGTAGGCCCTGGGAAGGGGCTGTGCTCCCTGGGGCCTTGGGCCTCCTGGCCTGTGCAGGTGGGGAAGTTGGTCCCATTCAGCAGATGGAGAAAATGAGACCCAGAGAAGTGCAGAGGGGCTCAAGAGGGAAGGTAAGGCTGCCATCGATATCTCGGAGAGGGAGGCTGGGGGTGACCAGGAGAGGGAAAGAGGCAACTTTCCCAAAGGAGAATGGCTGCAAAACTCGTGGGTGCTTCTCTAGTGCTCCTAAGGCTTCTCCTGAATTTCCCTGCTGTGGTCCTCTGCCCCTTCTTCCCGTCATGCATTTTGCCCCAGGCAGAGGGATATGCGGGAAGATAGAACCCGTGGTTCCAGGGTCTTCCTCTTTCTCCTCTGTGGAATTGCCTATGTATTATGGTGTAGATAAACAATGGCCCCCAAGGCCTCATGTGTTCACAAAGTGATTGGATTAAGTGGGCATTATAGCTGTTTTGCTGTTAGCAGGCAGGATCCGGATGGAACATACAGGTCACTGGATGTGCTTGAGAGGGGTTTATCTCCCTTCCCAGCTCCTCTCTTGACTCTCTCTGCTTCCTGGTTCCCATGAGGTGAACAGCTGTCCTCCACCAGCCTCTTCCACCACGCCTTCCTGCCTTTGAGCTGGTCAACTATGGACTACACACATAGCCAAAAATATCAGCCTCTCCTCCCTGATGTTTTGTTCCAGCAATAGGAAAGTGACCGTGCAGGGCTGGACTGTCTATAGACATCCCACCCAGCTACAACGAACCACTCCAGGCCTTCACTCACCAGTCCATGACTCTCCTGTCTGGAGGAGGACAGGAGAACACTGCAGGTGTAGGAGGCATTGCAAAGCCCCTGTAGTGAAGCATCTGTGCTCCTCCAGGCATTCTGGATCTCAGTCTGGGACCCTGAATCTTCCTTTCCATGTGGTTCCCTTAAGCTTGGTTTTCTGGTTTACCTGCCTCCTGTGTATCAGGAGCAACACACAGGAAGGTGAGGGGTGTGTAGGGGGCAGACACACTAGCATAGCAACACATGGAGACAGGATGACTATAAAACATGTAAAAACTCAAAGGATGTAGACTTTGAGGCCACAGTTTAGGGCTAAAGCAAGGGCTCCAAGCCCTTTAGGAAAGGAGTGATGCAGCCCAGATGTGAAAGTTCATCACAGAGGCTGCTTGATGTAGGCAAGTCACTTCATCTCTCCAGACTGGAGATCCTCAGTCTACTGAGTGAACTACAAGAAAAATCTGCATCTGCATTGACACAAGCCTGTGGGCAAGAAAGGTTATTTCATGCCACATATAGTGTTTCTCAGCTTTTAGTGATATATCCATCCAAAGTAGGGTTAAAAGTATTGACTTCAAGGGTTTCCGTTCTCAGAAGCTGTACAGACTCTGCCATCTGCTGAGCACAGCGTTGAGTCCTCAAACACATTCTGTTTTCAAACTTGTCAGTCTAATAAGGGACAAAATAGGTAATCAGTCATTGCAGTGCAACAAAATACAGTGACAAGAGAGATGCATGGTAGATCAAGATGGCTGGGTCTTGATAGGTTAGTAGGAGTTTTCCAGGCAAGGAAGGGGAAGGGAATCAAGGTAGAGGGAACAGTGTGGATAAAGGCATGGAGGCATGACATACTGTGTCCAAAGAATTGGGGGTGGCTCCATCTCAGCGGAACAGTAGGGCTGAGACAAACAGCCATGGAATATCACGGAGCAGGATCAACGTGGTCAGATTTATGTATTAGAAAGTCCTTTCCTTCAGTAGTGGGCAGGGTAGGGGGTGGGCTGAGGTGGGAGTGGCAGGGATGGAGGCAAGGAGAGAGCTGCCGCAACAGGTGAAGGTGTGGCCTGTGCTGGGCACAGGCAAGAGAGGGAGGGGTCCAGGGGTGTGCAGGAGGGGGGACCAAGCAGTCAGTGACTAGGTTCTATGGATAAGGAAGGGGCTGAGGGGCAGATGAAGGAGTAGGTGGCCATGGTCAAGGGTGCACATGGAGACCCTGGAGGGTGTTCTGTGGGAGGGTGTGTCTTAGTCTGTTTTTGCTGTTGTAACAGAACACCTTAGACAAGGTAACATATGCACAGTAAAAGTTTATGTGGCATCCAGTTCTGGAGGATGCAAGGTCAAAAGGCAGCAACTGGTGAGGGCCCTCCTGCTGCACCCTAACATGGTGGACGCCATCACACTGTGAAAGAGCACAGGTGCAGAAGAGAGCAAGAGAAGAAGGAGGCTGAGCTCACCCTGCAGTCAGGAGCCACATCTGAACTAACCAGCCTGCTCCTGCTATAATGACACCGACCTATTTATGAAGGCTTGGCCTTAGGTCTTAAAGCTTCTGCCTGCTGTTGCTTTCGGGCTTAAGCTTCCAGACTGAGGTGTTATTCTGTGCAGAGTGCTAGATTGCGTCCCCGAGGCTCTGGGTTAGATTCTCAGCACCGCCAAAAAAAAACCCCTTCCAACACATGAACTTTGGGCAACACGTTCAAACTGTAGCACGGAGGGGTTGAGTTTGACATTAGTGTCACTGATCTAGCTTCTCTGAAAGGTCAGTGGGTCAGTCTTGAGGGAAGGCAGCAAGGGGAGAATGAGGAGTGGTGTGCTTTCTGTGTAGAAAGTTGCCCTAAACACTGTAGTTTGAAACAATGAACACCATTTTGCCCACTTGCTTTCTGGAGTAGGCACCTGGATGGACTTGACTGTGTGGCTCTGGTATTAGGAACTTCTTGCAGCTAAGACACCAGCCAAGCTGTAGGAAGCCCTCTTTGATCATTCACTCCCATGCCTGTGACGGGTGCAGGTTTTGATAAAAAGTCCGTTTCTTCTTCCGTGGGCTGCTCGTATGTTTTCACAACATGGCAGCCCTCACCCTAGTCCTAGAAGGCAATTCAAGACTGAGCAAGGCAGAGCCTCAGTGGCCTTTGTGATGAGCTTTCAGGAGCTACTGCCATCACAGTCCTGATATCCCACTGTCTGCACATATTGCCCCTGATATGGTTTTTATCTAGGTGTTTCCCAAGAGCCTCCTGTGGTCAAAGGCAGAGCTTTGGGAAGGTGAGCGGGTTTGGGGGTTCAGAGCTGACATGCTGCTAAGAGGTGGGGTCCAGTCAGCAGAGGTGGATCACTAGGAACCTGGCCTAGAAAGATTTATCTCCCATCCCCAGCTCCTCTCTGTGCTCTCCTCTTCTTGGGCACCATGAAGTGAGCAGCTTTCTCTCCTCCAGGCCCCTGTGCCACCCTGTTCTGTTGGGCAGCTCCCTGACTGAGACACAAGCCCATGTACCCCTCTCCTCCTTAAGTCTTGGCTGTTTGGTATCGTGTCTCAGCAACAAGAAAGTGATTAAGATAGATCCATTTTATGACTGCACATGTGTGACAGGAGGTGACAGCATAGGGAATCCTTTGGAACTTAGGATCAATCACAGGGATTTCCCCCTTCAACTCTCATTTTTGATGAGGAGACAAAGACCTAGAGATGGTCAGGGACTTGACCAGGGCTACACAGCAAGTTTGGGCCAGTGCAACGCTCACACTGGAGACTACACAGGCCTAGAGGGCAGCACCCTTCTCTTCTGGGAGGCTCAGAACCAGCAGGAACTTGGGGTGCGGGCCCAGGGACTGGACAGCCCTCTGAGAGCTGACTGGGGAGTGGACCTCCCTCCCTCTGCATGCTCCACTCCCCCTGGATACGTGTGCTTAGCCACGGCCGCTTTTGTCAGTTACCCCCGGCCTCTGCCCCTGTGCCCCACTCCTCATCCCCACGGGACTGCGGGAGGTTCATCCTGCCTGCTCATGGCTCCTCTTCATCCACTCCCTGGTCGACAAGCGTTTACCAGAACTCAACTGTGTGCCTGGGCTCCCTCGGGCCCCCTGGAACATACCTGTCCCTTGACTTCATGTCTGAAACGTGGCCTCCCACAGGGGCAGACCCATGCAAAGCAGCAAAGACAGAGACATAGTCATGCAATTATGAAATGTGCCTTGGAGCTTTCTGAGGTGGTGGAATTTAGTTCCAGGACTGAAGGGATCAGGCAGTTCATGTTCAGGGTGATGGGAGGGGAAGTCCAGGCAGAGGGACCAGAGTGTAGGATCATCACAGGGGCCATGGTGTTGGGGGTGTGGGTGGCACTGAAAATCAGCAGGAAACCCTGTGTGGTCCAAGCTGCACTGCAAATGAGGAGTCGATGGAAAGGATATGACACAAAGGGCGTTGACAGACAGGGTGTGGCAGAGGGCACAGAGGCAGCCAGGTGTGCATGGTCTGACTGCTGCATAACCAATAAGCCTGCCTGGTCTGGAGAGGCAAAGTGTGGGATACTGGCATGCTGGACGACTACCGCCAAGATGCCCCTGAGCAGGCCCCTTGGCCTGAAGGACAGATAGGCAGACTCTGTGAAGGACAAAAGGAAGCCAGAGGCTGCTGCTAGCACCCTGGGACAGCAAGGGTGGGGGCAGCAGGCAGGGAAAGGAGATGCTGCAGGAGTTTAAGGCCCCAGAGCCAGAGACCTGGCAGAGAGGAGACCCCAAGGAGGCAGAGTCCTAGGATTCAGAGCCTCCATCCGGTGGACTTTCTAATCCCTGTGGCCTAAGTGTGGAAGAGGACTGAGCTGAGCTCGCTCTGCTGCTGATTTGCCTCATGGCCTCCAGGAGGCCCCCATCTCTGAGCCAGTGCCCTTGACTGTCAAATATGCATTAAGATCCTCACCTCCAAGGAAACTGTCAGGATCAAAGGGACAGCAGAAAGAAAGGGGCCATATAGAGGGGGATCCTCCCATCCCCCACCAGGGTTTAGGGTTTGCTGCTACTAATGAGCTTGCATGGGGGCTGGTTAGGGAGCCTATTAGCCCTGGGCTATGGTGCCCCAGGCCAACTGACAGCAGGCAGGGGCTGCTTCCACCAAGGGTGGTGGGGTTAAGTGGGTGCTAAGAGGATTAGCAGGTCCTTGTGAGGGCCCAGGCCCAAACTGATCTGCTCCCACTGCCCCTGCCTCCAGCCCAGGCTGTCTGGATGCCCAGCTGCTTGCCTTGGGGTGGGGTTGGGGAGGAAGCAGAGAGTAACACAGGCCGGGGCAGAAAGGTGGAGGGAGATGGAGGGCAGGAGAGAGAGGAGGGGCGCAGAAGAGCCGGGAAGATCTGTGGCATCGCCTACATTTGTATACATGCACACAAACATGAGCACACCAACACCCTCGACCCTACAAAAAACCCACAGGTGTGCAGTGTGGGCTTGCACTCCTGAGCACACATGTATGCACATCATGTAAACACTCAGTACACAGACACACACACACAGACATGTGTGCAGAGTCACGTGGACACACGGGTGCATGCACAGCTAGCCCAGAGATGCCCTCCTATGGTCTCCTGTCTCTTGCAGTCTGAGACTCTAGCCCTCTGATGTCTCCAGGCTGAACTGTACCTTGGATGTTCATTCAGTCTTATGACCAGCACACACAGTCCAGTGACTTTCAATGTCCCCTGAGGCTAGAAAGGGCCTGGACCAGGATTTGAACTCATTTTAGAGGGTGTGCCTATGGGGGGGGTGAAGCTGGGAGCCCCCCAAGGGGCCTCATCCCGGGGAGAGGAAGGGGGCTGACCTTCCACACATGGCATGGAACTGCCCTGACACATGGCTATTGTGTACACACACACACACCTGCTTTCCCCACCCCTGCCCTCTGTTCTCTTAGGTCTGTTCACTGGGTTGGGGGCTTCTGGCCAAGGGAGAGGTGGCCTACGAAGAGAATGCAGACCCACTCGAATTCATGCCTAGGTCCAGGACAGGAGAGCAGAGGAAGGGTGTGCACTGGGATCTGTGAGGGCTGCTTTGGGGGACTCAGTGTCATTCTGGCCACTTTCTTCTCATTAGACCTCAGTGAAAGCTGGGGGGGGGGCGGTGACCTCAGAGCCAGGGTGGAAAGGGCTGGGCTTGACCTCTGGCATCTGGCATCTGTCTCCATATGTCTGTGGCCTGGATTGGGAGGCACAGAAGTTGGAGTGGCCCCGGCACAGCTGCCAATAGCAGTTCCCAGCCCAGATGCTATCTCTGATGTCTGTACTGCGGCCTGGGGTGAAGAGAAGGTAGACACAATGGCAGAGTAGGCCGGCACCAAGGACATGAATCCCTGTGTGTAGCCACAGGTCATTGAACCCCAGAGGATCCAGGGACAGGAGCCTTTCCTGGGACTTCTTAAATCTCTCCCAAGGGGAAGGTCCAGGCAAGCAAGAGAGGCTGTGCTCTGGGTGGCACACTCTGCAGCTTCCCAGAGCTGCCCCTGCCGCCTGCCAGGGGCCTGGCCAGTGCCACAGTCACAGATTTATGGCCTTCAGAGAGCACCCAGCCTGAAGGTGGCACGGGCAGTAAATCAAGCTCCTGCTTGGCCTTAGACTGGCCCTGCTGCCTCCGAGGCCTCTCTCGGTCCTGCCAAACCAGACCAGGAGCTGATGAGCATAAGGGCGGAGGCCTAGCCAGCCCTCAGCCTTCACACTATGCCCTGTGGTGACTCTCTGGGGGCTACCAGGCCTGGGGTCTGGAGGTTAAGAGCAGAGGATGTCAGAGCTGCCTGCTAGGTCCAAGGGCAGCTCCCCCACCTTCAGATGTGTGGAGCTAGTGGCACTTTGGGGGCATCCATTTCTCCATCTATACGTGGTGACAGTGGTCCTGCCTACACTGTGGCCCTTGTGGGGGCTCAGCAGGTTTGCTGAGGTGCTTAAAATGGTCTGGGAGGGAAGCTGCTCTTCCCAGAGGCCCTAAAGCAACATGCAGAGATTGGATCATGGGCGGGTTTCCCTGCCCTGCTATCTGTCTGGTGCTAGGGAAGGGTCAGGGCAACCCCTTTCCAGGAGCTGCTGTGGGTTGGTGGTCTCAAAGGGGGATAGGCACACCAGGGCCACTGGGTGCCTAGGGAGGGGCCAGGAGGTGGTGCCTCTTGCAGCCTATGTGGGCTGAGAGAAAAGAGCAGAAGCTGAAACCATCCCCCACTACACACACACACACACACACACACACACACACACACACACGTCTTCTGGAGAAGCTTAAGGAAATGTGCTATCCTTGCTCAAGATGAGTTCGCTGAGTCTCAGCAGGGAAAGTGACTTGCCCAAGGGTGCGCAGCCTGTAAAGGGCAGGCTGACATCTGAATGGGCCTCTGTCCCCAGGCCAGGAAGCTCAGTGTGTCTTAGACATGTTTCCCAGATCCACTGCAGGGTCAGGTCAGGACGCCAGAGCCAGAGCCTGGAGCCAGAGCCTGGCAGACTGCAGGTACTTCCCAAGTAGCCTTCCTTCTGCCTCCACTGCCTCTTCCCAGCACAGTGCCACAGGATGCCAGGCAGAACCTGGCTAGGGCTAAGGAGGGGGAGCTGAGGGCCCCAGGGCTCAGGCGAGCCCCAAATCCCACCCTGGGGAGGCTCAGGAGTCAGGCTGGGACCCTGGGGCCACGTTGCCTAGCAACTTGGCCCAGGAGGCCCCGCCTGTCTGCCTCAGGTGCCCCAGGGGCTGGCTCAACAGCCCTGCCTTGGAGCAGGCACTGGCAGCGCCCCTGCTGGGGCTGGGGTAGCAGAGAAGAGGGCTGAGCGCCCAGTGGGTGGGCAGGGTCCCCTTCTCCTCCAGGCAGAAGCTGTGGAGTGGCCTGGGAGCAGGGGCCTCACATTCAGCCCAGCTTCTTTCTTTCTGAGACAGTCCCCACCTCTCTTCCAGGCTGTTTGTATCCTCCTGGAACTGCCTCCCTTGCCTCCCACCCCCTGCCTCTGCTTGCAGAGGTCTTTTCCCCTCTCCATTCTCCAGGGTTCTGTCTATCTGTCAGTATCTTCCCCATCCCCTCAACTTGTCTTTTTGAGACAGGGTCTTGCTATGCAGCTTAGGCTGGCCTTGAGCTCACTTTGTAGCCCAGGCTGGCCTTGAACTTTCAGCGATCCTCCTGCCTCAGCCTCCCGAGTGCTGGGATTATAGGCGTGGGCCACCATACCTGGCTTCCCCAACTTGTCTTAGGTTTCTTTTTCTGTCTCTTTTTGTCTTTTTGAGACAGGGTCTCACTATGCAGCTCAGGCTGGTCTTGAGCTCACTTTGTAGCCCAGGCTGGCCTCAAACTTTCAACGATCCTCCTGCCTCAGCCTTCTGAGTGCTGGGATTACAGGCCTGCGCCACCACACCTAGCCTTAAATTTCTTTCAGATCTCCCTCCATGTCCCATTTCCCTGTCTCTCTGTGCACTCCACATTCTTCTCTCCACCCCGGCCTTGAAGTCTCCACCATCAGACTTGTTGCCTTCCCTGCCTAGGAGCAGTGGCGTGGCATAGGATCTGGCCCCTGCCTGAGAGGGGGCTACAACCCTGAGGTCAAGCGGGAGTGCAGGGAAGCCAGTCTGAGCATAGAGACCAAAATTCACCTCACGACCTAGAACCAGCCTCTTCTTTTGGGCCTCAGTTTCCTCATCTGTTAAATAGGTCTAATAGTTCTGATGAGAAGGCCTAGGTGCCCTCCTGCTACTGTTGGTTATGAACTATGATAGAAATAGACAGAAGGTCAGGCCAAGGTGGTGTCCTGTTGTACTGCTGGAGAAAAGGTGCTTGGGTAGCCAGCCTCTGTCCTCACTCTGGGCCAGCTTCCTTGGCTCCTGATGCCGTGGCAGGTGTGTTCTAAGTCAGCTGAGTCAGGGAGGCCCTGCACCCCTGGGTGGCTTTGGCTGCATCCTTATGCCCTCTGCTGGCTCAAGGTAGACACTACTGCCCTGCTTGAGTCCTGGGCACCGACCCCAGGGTTTTGCAGAGGGGCAGTGGGCATCAGTGAATGCCAACAGGAGCTAAATGATTGCACTTTCAGCCTGCACCACACAATCTTCCCGCTGTGTCCGTGCATACTTTCCTCTCTCCTCACCTGGCCCTACCGTGGTCTCTGTCTCAGGGACGCTGTTCCACAGTCAGCACCTCTGCCTCCGAGCATCACCAGCAGGTGCCTGTGGCCCAGCACCAGTGATACCTCACTCTCTGGGGCTGGCTGTTTGTCTGGTGAATACTTGTTTACACCTGCAGGAGATGGCAGGGCTAAAAGAGCCCAGAGACTCTATTGAGCCTGACTGGGTCATTTTAAAGCTGGGGATACTGAGGCCAGAAGGGGGGTGACTGTCCCAAGGTCATGCGTTTGAGTATGTGGGTGGATGGCAGAGTTGATCATCTGGATCTTTGCTCAGCTCACGGTGGTGCCTCTGGGTTACTGTCCAAGAGCCCAGGAGAAGGTGGGGCCAGGGACAAGAGACAGCCCTGCCTGAAGCCATCTGGGAGAGGTGGCCATGGCAGGCACTCCATCCTCAGGGTGTGTGAGTCTGGAATTCTGGGAAGCAATAACAAGCTCAGAGGACATGTATTGGGAGCAGGGTGCTACCACAGGGCATGGCAGGAGAGGGGATGTAAGCTCAGGTGTGAGCGTGGATAGGACAGGTGAGTGTGTGGACACACGGGAGCACAGCAATCGTGAGTTCCAGCTTTCTTTGGTGGTGGGGTCCCTGGAAGGAGGTGGTAGATATCAGAGGGGTCCCAGATTGCTGAGCCAAGGAGGGTTAGGGTTTAGGTTCTGGCCTTCTTGCCTCTGCAGCAGGCTTCCCGGCGTCTGCTCTGTGCCAGGCAGAACCAGAGAGTGGGGAGACCACAGCTGCCATCCACATGGAGCCCACGGTCCAGGGGCCCAGTGAGCACAAACCACCATTCCAGAAATCGGCCTTTCGCATCCATGTCAGGGGTCAGAGCAGCAGCATCCCCTGGGAACACTCTGGATACAGGAACTGTTCCAGGGCCAGTCTTGGGTGGGAGATCCATGCGGACTGTGCAGGCTAGCATGTGTCATAATGCGCAAGTTCTTCCTCGATCAGGAAGACGGGAGCGAGAGTGGGGTGGAGCACACCTGTAATCCCAACATCCCGGGCCTGAGGCCGGAGGGCTGCAAGTGCAACCCTTGCCTGGTCAATTCAATAATTTAATAAAACCCTGTCTGAGAATAAAACGTTGAAAAAGGGGTTAGGATGTAGCACAACATGAAGGCCCTGAGTTCACTCCTCAGTCCTAAAAAGTCAGACAGAGAGAGAGAGCCAGGCACCTGTGGGAAGCGTGAGATGGGCAGGCTCTGCAGCCTGTCCAGGGTGGAGGACTTAGAAGGCAGCAGAGAATTTAGCGCAGGATTTGCTGATGGGGCTGAGTGCTGTAGGCAGGTGTTTGAGGAGGGCCAGGAGATGGAGCCACAAAGATTTGAGGAAGCTCAGATGTCGCTGGACAGCAGGCACAGCAGGAAGCCCTTCCCAGTCACGCGCCCTCACATTTACTTGCCATCTCTACAGATGCCCAGGTGCCCGGCCTCTGCTTTATTGGGGTTCGGGGTACACCTGCATCTTTACATGTTTCCCCGGGGCCATCCTGACATACCTGCTGCAGACCAGTATCGGGACACCAGAGCCCAAGGTTCTTGCCAAGCTTTGGCCTCTGTGAACCCAGATCCCGAGTCTCTGGGTTGGAATGTCTTTCCAGCTTGCCACCCTGGCAGGGAGAAGCTGATGTGCCCAAGTTGGCACAGGTAGCTTGCTGTCAGAGTGTAACCAGACACGGATCTACGCTGCCAGGCCAGGTTCCCAGCCTCTTTGTCATGCCCAAGGAATTCCCAGCTGCTGTGCTTTGGGAGGGGTGGGTGGGGCTGGCAGCTGCCCGTGACCCCACCCTGCAGGTGCATGGGTCTCCTGGGTTGGTGGGAGGCCACCTAGGGATGTTGGCTACTTAGGGCTCAGGCTCACCTCCTGCCCCTGCAACCCAAAACAGAGACTCTGGCAGGCGCTGCTGGCCACCAGGGGAGAGACGTGGAATCCCGGCTTTGGCTGGAATGGCAGGAGGCTCTGCTGAGCGCGGTCACGTGGGAGTGCTGCCCAAACCCTGCCTGCAGCGGCTCATTAGGATGCCAGTGGCCGCACCGGCTGAGAGGCAAGGTTACCGCGAACACAGGAAAGTGAGGGTGCTCACCGCCAGCCCCGCTGACCTGCGGGCCCTGGCTCTCTACCTGAGGCAGCTGTCTCCGGTCTCACCTCCGCCTACAGTAGCCATCTCCTCCCTTTCCTCTCCTCCTTCTTGTCTCTTCCTTCCTTCTCCCTTTCCTTGCTCTTGGGCTCTGGCCTGACTTACTTCCCTCCCACCCTGACCCCTTTGGAGCCTCGCAGATCTGGTCTGAGCCCCAGTTCCTGCTCCTGCTGTTCCCTGGCTCTGCGACCTTAGACAAGTAGCTAAACCTCTGAGCTGCGATTTATTTATTGCAAAATGGGGCTGATAGATCCTATCTCATGAATAGATTATGGAGATCTAAACTATTTGGACTTGACTGAGGGCTTGTTCCAGTGCCAGCGCTGTGCCTGTGTTTGACGAGTTATCTTCCTTAGCTATCGGGGCAGCTACCATCTGCATCGCCCCCATTTTATAGACAGGTAAGCTGAGGCTTGGAGAGAGGCTTGCTCCAGGTGGCAGGGCACTGAGGGCGTAGGTAAGGCCATGGGTGGGAGTGTGGTCTCACCAAGCAGGGAGGTGGGCAAGGCCAGCCTTGCGTCCCGTGTGTATGTGGGAGTTAAGATAGGCAGAGTGGGGAAAGTAGTGACCATGCCTGGAAGTGGGGACTAGTCAACGAGCGATGCCTGAGACATGATCCAGGCTCCACCTTCTCCTCTGTCCAAGCAAGAGGGCCTGAGCTGCCTCAGCAGAGGTGGAGTTACACCCAGCCGGTGCTGGCGGATTTTCCTTCTCCTTCTGCCATCAGTGTTACAAATCCCAGGCTCTCTGCCTAAGAGATGACAATCTTTAGTCCTTACCCAAGGATCCGAGTTTACCTGTGAATAATATATGTCTTCAGCTGAAGAGACCACGACTCAGAGTGGGGCACAGGCCTGCCAAATCCCACAGCCAGAGCAGCCAAGGCCCTGTCCCTCCACCCTCAGCAGGCACGCCCCTCCTCAAGGCCCGGGAGGGGTGAGGCTGGCTCTGCGCTTAGCCCACACCTTCCTAGCATTCTGAGGGCCTCACCGGCTGTGGCTGTGAGATTGGGCAGGGCGCAATCCCTCGGTGCTCAATTCTCCCTAAGTGACCCCGTGGGGATCTTCCAAACTCTTGCCTCTGTAGACCTTGGAGTTTCATTTTGGGTTTTGAAAATTAACACATTTATGCCAGGCAGGGAGGAGGATAAATCAATGCTGCTGTGATGGGTAAGGTGCAAAAGGCCCAGCAGGCTGAGTGGTCATGCCACAGCAGCGCCTGAGCCTGGATCCCCCTGCCGTCTTAGAGCTGTAGCTCAGGAAGTATGACCTCAGGGAGTGGAAGCTGCCGCTTCTGCCCCGTGAGCTCTACACAGCAAGCTCCGGGCTAAGCTCTCTCTGGCAGCAGTGGAATTCCTCAAGCTCCAGCTCCTATGCCTCAGTTAACCCTGGCTGCCTAGCCAGGAATACATCCAGGCAGGGCAGACCCAGGAAGCCCATTTTGGTGGTGGCAAGTTTGAGGTTCAGGTGGGATGTCCAGGGGAGGGAACCTGGCTGTCAGGCTGTCCTCTCTGAGCAAGTCAATCGGCCTCCCTGTGTCAGCATTCCATCTGCAAAGTGGGAATAATAGCACTGCTGCGGTGAGGCTAGGAAGGAGCTTGCTGGGCTCAGCAAGGCTCAGCAGGATGGCGCCGTCACTCCCACAGGGGCCAGGGAAGCAGTGGCTGCTGTGGCAGTGCACGGGACTCTAGAATAACATGGGGAGCCTTTGGGCGGAGGAGGGTGGGGCTGGGTGGAGCTGAGCAGAGGCTGAGGGAGGGAGTTTCAAAGTTGTTTTAAGAGGCAGGCGTGTGTGTGGATGACCTGGGCGGAGAGACGGGAGGGAGGGAGGCAGGGAGGGTCTAGGTCTGGGGGCTTGCGGGCCCCTCAAGGACTGGCTGGGGTGTCCCGTGCTTTGGTCTTTGGTGAATCAGGCGGGAGACTTTGGGGCCCGGGGGGTCTCCAAGATTGCGGCTGTAGAAAGGGGTGGGCTGGGAAGGGAGGAAGTGGCTCCTGTGGGAGGAGGACTGTGGGTGACAAGGTCTCAGGAAAGCCAGGCCTGAGTAGGCAGCGGGTGAACAGTGGCTAGAGAGGCCGAGGCTGGGAAGAGGACCCAAGAGGGGTCCTAGGTGGGGACAGCATGCTCGTGTGGCATGGTGGGTGTGCAGGAGCAGGGGGACAGTGGGGATAAGAGACCCCAGAACCATGATGCAGCCGGGCTGTGCAGTCAAGGGGTAGGGAGGGACGGAGTGAAGTCTGGGCTGGGCCTCCAGCCTGGGGGTAGGCGGGAATGAAGGGAGTGAGGAAAGGAAGTGGGGGGCGGCTGAATGGTGGGGAGGTGTGGGGAGGGCTGTGCTGAGGACTAGGGCTTCTTGCCCCACTTGGGGAGCCGGGTCCTGGTTCACAGACCAATGGGCTGTCTCCTGGTTTGGACATCAGAAATCAGAACCTAGCATGGCGATGAGGTTGGTACTGATCAGAACTATATTCACAGAGCTCCTGATGGCCACCCTGCCCTGTACAGTCCTCTGTGCCTTGACTATCTCCCCTCATGGATAAGATTCCTATGTTGGGCCTGAGGCTAAGTCACCAAAGTCGCCACCGCTTCCCCAGCCAAGCAGGTGGGAGCCGCTGCTGTAGGACAGTGGGAAGAGATGGCTGGGGTGCTTCATAGCGAGCGGGTTCCCGAGACTCGGCCCAGGAAGAGCCTGAAGGCCAGGGGGATCAGCTGGACGCTGTGTGGCCTCTGGCAGGTTCCCGATGTCTCCACCTCCTTCTTTCTTCACCAGTCTGGGGCAATGGCACTGCACCGGTGTGGAGAGCCCATACAGTGCCGGCACGTCCCGCACACCAAGAACCTGGGGGAGCCTGGTGTCTTGCACTGGGGATTGAGCCCAGGGCTTTTGTGCTGACCTATGTCTCCAGCCCTTTCCTTTTCTTGGTATTTTGAGACAGGATCTCACCAAGTTGCCAAATTGCCCAGGCTGGGCTCCAACTTGGGATCCTCCTGCCTCAGCCTCTCAGAGGGCTGAGATGATAAGCATGTGCTACCATACCTCGTTTATTGATCATTATTTTTACCTGGTGCTTCCCAGTGTGGGGCCTGGTGTCTGAAGCAGCTGGGTCCTGGGAGGGGCCGGGACCAAGGATTTGTCCCCGTTCTGAGTGCTCAAGTCCTGGAAATCCTCATGGGTTGGTTCTGGTGCCTTTTGTGAAGCTGGCTGGAAGCCAGAAATGGGGGGAGTAACCTACCCCAAGCCTACTAGCTGGCGACCTGGGCAAGTCCCTGAATCTTTCTGGGTGATTTTCCTTCCCTGGAAAATACCTAAAGATGCATCACCTTGTCCCGTTCATTCACCCCCGTGTTTATTGGGTAGGCATTTACTGAGGTTGGGCAGTGCTGCCATCAGACGAAGAGAGATGAAGTATGGCTGTGGGCCTTGCCTGGAGCTAGGCACAGGTCCTCTGTGCTCACGCCCCCAAATCAGCTCTGGCCAGCCCCCCTCATACCCTCAGCCCAAGCCCCAGCCTCCCCCAGTGGCCTGGCTCCTTGCAAGGTGAAACTCGGGTGCCCTCTCGTGGCCACAGCCCTCCACTCCCTGCTCCTCTTGGATAGGGGGTGGCCAGGCACCCCAGGGCTTGGTGTCAGCACAGAGGGGTGGGCTTCTGCCCCCGATGATGATGCCGGAGATGGAAAAAGGCCTGCAACTTGTCCCAGAGCACACTGCCAGGGCGGCCCTGCCTCCAGCCATCTCTTGCCCCCTGGGGATGGAGGAGGAGGACAGCCCCGTTCTTCCCCACCTTTTCTAGGCCTCCCTCCCTTCCAGGCCACATCTTGCTGGCAGGACAGCCCGGGGCTGCCTGGGCCCAGCATGCTCGCTAGCTCGTGGGCAGGCCCTGGAAAGAAACGGCTGGTGCAAGTGGGTGTTTGGCGGCACTACCAGGCCCAGGCACTCCCTAGCTGCCAGCTGGCAGCCAGACTCCCCACCCCTGCAGGCCACCCTGCTGGTTTGCCGGCCTCAGGGCCTCCCATCTGCCCCCTGCAGGACTGCATTGCTGTGCTCTGGACAGGACCCATGACTCGACTCCTGGAGCCTCAAAACCCTGGTCCTGGTCCTGACCTTTTCACCTAGGCTCAGGCTGGTGGAGGGATGGGACCACTCCTCCGTGAAGATAGACCTACCCTGGGCTCCCTCCTGACTTAGCCTACTGGGGCCACAGATGGCCAAGAGGGTGCTCCACGTGTACGCTCAGTGTGGTGCATGTGTGGTGCACGCGAATCTGTGTGTATGGGGAGTGTTGGCATGTGCTTCATGCGACCACCTGTCCATCTGCAGGGATTGACATGTCATTTGTTCATTCATCAAACACAAGTAGCATCTGTCCCAAGCATAATCATGAGTGCTCCCAGGCAGACAGAGGACACAGGAGGGTCTTAGGGAGGGTCCAGACCTTTGTGTGCCCTGCCCCCCCCCCCCCCCCCGTGAGGGTGCAGAGGCAGGTGGGAGTGGCCTGGTGAAGCTGGAGCACAGGGCCGGCACTGAGCCACCTGTGATTGTGCAAAGTCCTCAGCACCACAGGCCCAGCAGCTTGACTCTTAGGTCATGAAAGGGCTCAGAGAGACACAGTCGCAGACGGCCACCCAGGCTCAGATCTGGGTCTGGCTGGCTCCTGAACCTCTGTTTGTTGTCGTTGCTGTCGTTCTGCAGTCCTGAGGATCATACCTAGGGCCTTCCCCAGCCCTTTCTGTTTTTTATTTTGTGACAAAGTCTCACCCAGGTGCTACACTGTCCAAGCTGAACTAGAATTTGCAATTGACCTGCCTAGGCCTCCCAGAGTGCTGGGAGTACAGGTGCCAAAACCATGTTTGGCACTTCCCAGGAAAGTGAGCAGGAGGGCAGGGTTGTGGTGGCAGGTTGGGGCAGGGGTGGGGCAACCTGGTCAGATTTGAATTCTGGGAAGACCCCCTTGGCAGCTGGTGGTGTGTGTGCATTTAGGCGTACACATGTGTGGCATATATATTTGTATGTATCGTGTATGTGTGTGCATGCACGTATAGGTGTGTATTTGCGGGTGTGTAGTCATACATGCATGGGTGTATGTGCACATGGGTTTAGACGTGTGTGTATGGTTGTGTGTGTGTGCGTGTATGTGCACAGTGGCAGGGACTACAGAGCCATGGGGAGGACTTGGCAGCAGTCCTTGGGGAGGGCTGATGGTGGCCTGGGTCCAGGTGGGCTGAGGAGCCGGTGGAAGGACTCATCCTCTGGATGGAGGGGCAGAAGCGTGGGTGAGGCCATACGAGGTGCACAGGAGGAGGGAGCAGTGCCTGGAGGGGGAACCATGTGCTGGGGCTCAGGATGTCCCTGCAGTGGGGAGAAGAGAGCCTGACTGGCAGTGAGTTCGTCCTTGGGCCTGATGCACAGGGCAGGGCCCCTGCTCTCTGGGTGTTCTGTGTCCCTCTGAGTGGCGCGCACACACACATAACCACACACCCATCTTACCCTGGGTCCTGGCCCACAGCCAGCGCAGCAGCTATTGGAGAAGAGTCAGAAAGGGCCTGGTGAGCAGTGGCGACTTTTTGCCTGCCTGAGCCCCACTCTGACTGCTAGGTCCTACACCCTGGGCCACCTTCTGGCCTGAGCTCAAAGCATCCCTGGGGGCGTGGAGAGAGTTGTCTTGGACCTCATCCTTTCAGTGACCTGGCTCTGGCCGGGCCCCCTGAAGGGCAGGGGCACTGGGCACTAGGCATGTGGGATGAGCCTCCCCAGGTGGACAGATGCCTTCGTCGGAATGTGTCCTCATGGCTCGGGCTCTCTCTGTTCAGGACTGGGCTTGCAGCTGGCCCACAGCTGAGGCTCTGCTGAGGTCTACCTGTAGTCCCTCTGGCAGTTTTGTAAGTGACTGCCACTTCTACCTTTCCCCTGGGAGAAAGTCAACTGGACTCTTCCTAAGTGTCTTGGAGGGCTGAGCTCTCTACCCCAGCTGGTACCACACTTCCTCTTTCAAGTCTGTGAATCTGATCCCGATCCCGTCTGATTTATTGGATCCTCTTGGAGCCTCCGTTTTCTCATCTCTCTAAGGGTCCCAACTTGGCAGAGCCATGGTGTGCAGGCTGCTGTGGTAAGGGAGGGCTGCATTCCTCAGAGGGGAGGGTCTCCGGTCCTACCAGGGTCCTCCCCACAGTGTGGGGGGTCGCCTGTTAGGAGGCTCTGTGGGCCCCTCCCTGGCCCTCCCTGGCAGCCTGCCAGCAGCCCTTCCAGGCTAATTAAGTTATTCAGAAGCAGATGTGGAGGGTGGATTAGTGAGCAATTGGTTGTGGAGCTGTGATCGGTGCCAGCCCCCAGCCCCCACTCTGGCGCCCAGTAGCTCTGGAAATGCCAGTGAGCTTGGGCCTCCCTCTGCAAGGCTGAGGAGCGAGGGCAGATGGGGGCTGTCCTGGACTGGGTGTCTGCTGCATGCTGTGAGTTCCTGTCCTGTCAGCTTGTCTCATGTCCCAGAGTCCGGTCCATCGCCCTCCTGGGCAGGTCAAAGATGAGAGGCCAGTCTGGAGAACCCCAAGTGGAGACCGGAGATGCTTCCAGGGTTTCCAGAGTTCTGTGTGTTTTAGCAGCAGTAGAGCTTGGAGCCCTTGCTTGTGGCAGCCAGCTGCAGTCCGCACAGGATATGCAGCTGGGGCTTTTGTTCCCATTTGACAGATGTGGAGCTGGGTAGCCAGAGTTACACAGGGAGGTGGGGAAGAGGCGTCTAGGAACCCACGTCCACGCTGCTGCTGTGAGCTGGCCTGTGGCCATGGTCATGGCTAGGTGCTCTGTGTGGACCTCATGCCTGGGTCTGCAGATGGGCCTGGAGGGCTGGAGTGAGCTTGGAAGCAAAGCACCCTTCCCCTCCCATGTCTCGGTTTCCTCTGCCACAAAATGGAGATGATGGTGCATTATACCCTGGAAAGCTCTTGTGAGATGGAATAAAGCAGCTACCGGGAGAAGGTACCCGGAGGAAAGCAGCCTAGAAGTTTGGCACTGGTGTTGCACGGCTTCTCGCACATCTGCCTGGCTGGACACATGTGGTCTCCTTGTGCCCCTGGCTGTGGCGTGGGGAGCTTACCTGGTCACACCCACAGGGCCTTGCCTGGTCTGTGAGCTGAGATGGGGGTCAGGAGGCAGGGCAGCCAGTGTTCTTAAGAAAGCTTGATGCTACTCAGAGGGAAGCCATGCTGGCAGGGGCTGCAGCAATGGCAGCCCCGTGCCACTTGGTCTCTAGTTTCTACCAGAACCTGGGCTGAAGTGGTAGCAGGGGTTCTGCACCATGGCTAACGGTCCACCTGGGGCGTGGCCTTCTCCAGGTACCAGGAGAGCACACCTACTCTGTCCCCTAGCCCAGCACCAGCTGTGCGCAGCCCCATCAGTCCTGCACAGCTACTCCTGCCTGCCCACAGCCCTCTGCCACGCAGGCACTGGAGATGCTAAGAGAGGTGGTCCCTCCCGCAAAGTCACACAGCTGGTATGTTTGCTGGTTCTGGAGACCACAGGGACCCTCCTCACACTGCCTTGGGAAAAGCAGGGCACCAGGTGCCTGCTGGTGCTTCTGTGGGATCAGGGCGGGGCTGGCTGTGAGGGTCAAATGCAGTGTTGTTCTGGGCAGGCTTGGGGGTGTGGGGTGAGGGGGATCCTTGGGTGCCCAGACCTGACAGTTTGCCAGTGATGTCCCAGGTGATGCCACTCCCGGGGCACTTACACCCGCCCTCACCCTTCCTGCCGCCTCCAGATGGGCAGGTGCGGGCGCCTGGTGGCACTGATCTCTTGCTGAGCCTGTTCCGCCTCCACAGCTGACCCCGCACGCCTGCCTCCACCATCAGCCCCTGTAAGCACCCCTCCCCCTCGGCCCAGAAAGGGTCTTCAGGAGCACGCACCAGGTGACCGGGGCCAGCTCTCTGTCATCCCCCTTTCGCTCTTACCCAGCTTCCAGACTCCAGAGCCTCTGGGCGCATGTGGCCCAGGAGGTTGCTGTTAAAGTGTAATTCAAATGTGCCAGAGTGAAGAGCCCCACTTCCCAGTCCTGCTGACTGCTGTCAAGGTGTTGCCTCCTGCCATATCAGGCAGTGCAGATAGGCAACGGCCATTGCGCAGAAAGCTCTGCACAGGCTGACACTCTGCACAGGCAGCCCCGACACCAAGCTTTCTTTCTGCGTGAGTGCACTTCCTGCCATCTCCTCCTCATCCTTCCCGCCGCCATGAGGCCTCCCTCTGGCCAGAAACGGGCTCCGCCTCCCTTGGTCCCACAGTCTTCCCCTTTCTTTCTTCTCTCTTGCCTCCTTGAATGCTTTCTCCGTCCCTCCGGATGGCCCAGGGTCCTCTTCACGCTGTTGCCAGGGTGTCCTCCTTCAGGGTCACGATGAAGTTGCAGAGCAGTACCCCCAGCAGACTAGTCTCAGCCACCCCAGCACCCAGCACAGCACTGTCACAGGGGCAGCAGTAACTGCCCACTGTCTGCTGAGTGGCCAACCAAATGCATGCACCCAGCCCAGCACAAGACAGAACTCTCCTTTGGACGATCTGCTTGCATGCCTCTGTCTATGAGGGACTCCCTCCCTTATGAAGACTCCCTTTCCAGCTTCAGATGACTCTGTCTGTTGAGCAGTTTGGCATTCCCATGAGCCCGAAACTCTCTCTCTGCAGCCACTCTCCTGAGCCACAGAACAGACTGCGCTTTCGCCCCGCAGCATCAGAAGTGCCATTGCTCTGTGCCCCTGCTGAGCAATGCAGGGCTGGCTCCTGCTCAGCTCCTGGGAGCAGCACATCCCAGCCCTGGCTTTGCTGTACCCTGTGCACATAGTGCTGCACAGAGCAGAAATCAGTCACCTTTAGGAGATTTCAGCAGTGTCGCCTTCCAGACTCTTCTTTGATCTGCCCCATGAGCTCCTGGCTTCTTAAAATCAACACGCGGGAGTATTTTTGAGTAGAGAAAAGTTCTTTGGCACAAAGGTATTCATGGCCGGTTGGTTTGGAATGGCAGAAAAAGGTCACGTGCTCGTGAGCCCTAGCAGCCTTCCAGTAGGGACGGGCCTTAGAACACTAAGGACACAAAGGCAGAAGTGTGTACAGCCAGGAGATGCCAAGCGGGTGCTCAAGCACAGGGCCGCTCCTGAACAGCAGTCGTCTCCAGAATGCTGGCAGTGCCTGGGGTGGGTGGGCTGGGTGACTTTTCTTTTTGATGGTTTTTGGATTGTTGTTGTGTTTTCCAAATTTATTTAAACAAATACTAATTTTACAGTATGAGAGGGGATGGAGTGTGAGTTGAGAGAAACTCCCTTTCACATACCTGAGGAGTAACCTCACCAAAGGAGCAGATTTTCTGCTGGATCCTAAGAGGCAGAGAGGGGTTCTGTTGCCCGAGGCTGCCCTTCTCCAAGGAACTCTGGACATCTTGGTTAAAAATGATGTGCCAGCTTGCCAGCAACTCTTTCCAAAGCACTTGCAGTCCTTCCTCCCTCTGGCTTGGCCGCGGGGAGCTTGGCAGTTTTCCCTGCCTGTGACTCTTCCCTGTTCCCTCCAGAGCACAGAATCCTTCCATGGAGCTGTTGGCCCTACGGGGTCCTGATGTGGGTGGGGAAGGTGGGCTGTGGCTGTGGCATTTGAGCTAAAGCCCAGGCTCACATTGAAGGTAATTCAGCTGCCCAGAGGCCTGAGCGGCAAACTAAAGGTCATTCAGAGACCAGGGCTGGGGCCCATCTGGGTCAGGCTGGGGCTCTGGCATTCCTTGTGGCCAGGGGACCCAGAAGTTTAGCAGACCGAAGAAAGACCTAGAGCAGGCCAGGGCAGCATACCTCCACTTTTGCCTCCACAGGGCCTGTTTCTGGGTCCCTGTGGCCTGAGGTTGTTTCTCTCCATCTGGGGCCAGTTTTTCTGGGGGCCTTGCAGGAAGTCTGAGGGGCACGTCTAAGGGGCGCGTAGGTGGGCTCCTGCAGCTCCCACCCTGGAAGGAGAAGCTGCTCTAAGAGGTTGGAAGGGCCCCAATGTGCTGCCTCTTGCTGAATTTAGGGGCACAAATCTTGGGGTGTGCTGGAGAGGAGAGCTCAAGTGTGGGCCTTCGGAGTGGAACAGGTAGGATTGGGAACAAAGAGGGGCAGGGACTGCTCTACATCCTGTGCCTCATAATTAACTCCTACCCTCATTTTAAGGAGGAGGAACTCGGGTGTGGTCTAAGAGACTGTCCCCAAATCATGTAATCTACAGTGGAGTCAGCCTTATTTGCCAGGACACTAGGCTTCCTAGAGAGAGGTCAAGACCCCTGGGGAAGGCCCCTAGTCATTGGGAGTTCTCTGTGGAAGTGTTTTTCCAGAGGTCCCGGATGGGCTCATTGTAGAGAAGGAACAATCAATCTGCCCTGACATACTGTGTGTGTATGAAATGTGCGGGTTCTGGAGTCAAGTGAACCTGGCTTTTACTGTATGCTCTTGGGCAGGTCCTTTAGTCTCTGAGCCTTTTCTGTAGCTGGGTTCCAAAACCAACCTCCAAGAGTTCATTGGAAACAGAAAGAGAAATCATATAATAACTCTCCAAAGCTGTCCCTTGTATTCCCAGAGACCTGAGGGGCCTACTACACAAGTGGGGAGATGGGGGGGGCAACATAGCCAAGATGCCCACACCAAGTAGCAAAGCCTGGATGTGAACCCCTCCTGCGAGCACCAGAGGCCCCAGTGGCGAACAGTGGCCTTTGCAAAGGAGAAAGCAGGGTAGTGGAAGCCAGCCTGGCCCTGGCCCTGGCCCTGCCTGTGCCAGACCATGGCTGGTCACCTTGCTGAGACTCTCTGTTAACCTTATCAGGGGCAGTAACAGGCCTCAGGTGATCAGGAGCAGGACCTGCACTGGGAGGTGCTCAGCCAGTGATGACCTAAAAGGGTGCATCCAGCCCCACCCAGCTGCATGGGCTGTGGGCGGCGTCCCTGGCCAGGTCAAGAGGATAGGGCGAGTGTGCCTTGTCTGCCTAACACAGAGCCTGGCCGAGTCAGGGTCTTGGGAAGTGTTTGCTGAGCACACACAGCCAATCCATCCTTCCCATAGCTGCGGCCCCTCCTGTGCTGAAGGCTTGCACTGTCATCAGTCGGGCACCTGGCTAAGATGTGCGGGAAGGTAAGGGACCCTGGGCCAGCAGCTGGGGGGAAGAACTTCAGTCCCCTCTAGCGGATGCTCCGACATGCTAGGTGTCCCTCCTCACAGCCCCCCCACCCCGTGGCCCTCACACCCCTCCCCTGCAACGGGACAGTGCTGTGAACATTTTTATCTTCCAGAGTTGGAAACTGGAAGCTGCAGCCCTGGTTGAAAAGACTTGCTTGCAAGAAGGTGCTGTCCGAAAGGTGCAAAGAGGGTTCTTACCAGAAACTGAGCCCAGCAGCTTGAACTGGAGTAGATGAATTTCTGCTGTTTAAACCACCCAGTTTATGGCATTTGTTACAGCAATCTGGGGGGACTAGGCTCATCCAGGGCCACACAGAGAGTAGTGATCATGGTTCAAACTTAAGTGAGTCTTTAGCGTTATGCTCGTTCCCTGCTTCAGAATGGTTTCCATGCCTGTAGCAGGGCCAGGCAGGCTCCCTGAGGGCCTCCGGACTGGATTTCTGCTGCACCAGCACCCCCTGCTGGCCCAGACCTCTTCTGCCTTGTCCCAGGCCCCTGCAGGCTCCTTCCCCCCAGATCTGGCCCGCCAAGACTTATGCAGCTGTGCCATCCTTTGGGGCCTACAGGGCACCAGCTGCTTCTACACAGCTGGAACTTCCCTCCTCACCTGGAAAAGGCCCATCTCCCATGCTTGCTCCTCACGCCATGAACCAAGCCATGAACTACATAATTCTGGTTCTCTTCCCACCCAACGAAGCCTCCACTCCTGGGTCTCAGGCCTCTGTCCAGGGCACTTCGGCACTGGCCAGAGGGCCCTAAATGAAGCTTGACAGAAGAACAGGGCACAACCACTCAGGGGGGCTGGGAAGTTTGTGGGCATGGGGTGCTGCCATGGGCCCTAAGCGGCCAGGCAGAAGAGGAAAGATAGGCTAATGTGGACCCTCAGGTGGCAATGAAGGTGCTTAGAAACGTCCTCCCGGCCACCTTCCCTCTTGTCCTCTCACCCGACCACTCAGCCTCTCGTTACTGCCTCTATGTTCCTGGACCCCCTTCAGCTCTTGGAGAGGGAGCTGAGAACCAGGAGCTAAGGACACCTGGGCCCCATACTGTACTGTGCTACTGAGTCACCTGGTTACTGTCTGCTCCGGCCTCAAACAGCAATGCAAGGCAGGGACTGCTGGGCCCTCTCAGGCATGAGGGCCGAGCATGCACCTGGTGTCAGTGTGCTCGTGTGTGATGGGCAGAAGGGTGGGGCGGTCAGTGGGCTCCGTGGTGGGAACAGGACTCTACTGGCCTTTGGGCTGCTGGCCTTCGCCCCTCACATGCAGGAGGTCCCTCCACTGCTCACCCAGCTGCCGCTGTGCTTGCTGCAGCACCTCGGCATAGCGAGATCCTGGCTCTGAGCCAGGCTCAGTTGTCTGGGAAGCAGCTCCAGGTGGAATAGCTGGGCAGCATGGGGGGCAGACAGCATTCCTACCTTGGTTCCACCAAGCCCTTCCCTTAGAACTCCAGACAAACTGCTTTCCACTGTTAAGCCTCAGTTTCCTCTTCCAGAAATGGGTCAACGAGCCTAGGCTGTTAAAGGGCTCATGGAGAAGGTGCAGCTCAGTAAGTGTCTTGCCCCTGCCCCACCATCCTGGTCTGGGGTGTGTCTCCCTGGCCTGTCCCCTCTGGGTCCAGCTACCCTGAACTGCAGTATCTCAAAAGCAGCTCAAGCTCAGACCATCCCCTCACCCCTACCAAGCCCCTTCCCCAGAGCCCCATCTCAGTAGATGCCCCCCCCTCCACTGCAGAGACCAAGATTCTGGGCTTCCCTGAGCTCTCCCGCCCCCTCCCCAGATGTCTTCCCAGCCCCAGAGAACCCCACCTCCAGGCGTTTTCTTCCTTGCTTGCCTCTGAGCTGTCCCAACCCACACGGCCCCCTTCCAACCTGTTTCCCCATAGCGGCCAGAGATCTTTGCTGGCTACGTGCGCTGTTCCCCTGCCCAGTGTCCCACTGTACCTTCTGCATTCCTACAGGCTAAGGAACTACCGTCCTGCTCAGAGGCCTTGTGTCATCTGGGCCCTGGGACCTCCCTGTGCACCTGCAGACCCCTTCCCGCCACTCTGAGCTCCAGCCCTCCTGAACTTCTGTGACAGCCTTTCCCTCTGGAATGCTGTCCCCCCACTTCATCATCTGCTGCCGCCCAGCTGCTCTCCAGATCACATGTTAAAGTCTTGGTCACCAGCCCATAGCACTTGTTGGGAAGCACTGGAGCCATTAGGAGATGGCGCCTAGTGGAAGAAAGTTAGGCCCCTGGGGATGCATTTTTAAAGAGGATGCTGGGGCTCTCTCTCTTTGGTTTCCCAGCCATCATGATGTGAACAGTCTTCCTCTACCACACACTCCCACCGCTACACACTGGGAACTATAGGACCAAAGATAGAGCCAGGCAGGCATGAACTGAAACTTCTGAAACCGTGAGCCCAAGCAAACCTTTCTTTAAATCAACTGTCTCAGTTATTGTGTCACAGTGAGGGGAAGCTGACTAACACACAGCGCCTCCAGAGCGGTGTAGCTTGGATTCCAGGCCGGGGCAAATGCTTTCACTAAAAACTCCTACCAGCCTGAGGCTCTTCTTTGCATGCTTTCATGGTTTATGGTTGAATCAGCCTCCAGGCAACCCCAGGGCTTCTCTGCCCTGTAGACTATTGCAAGCTCCCCGAGAACAGGGATGGTACCTGTGCTTGTCATTGTGTGTCAATCCCTACCTTGTACCTACTTTTACTGGAGCAAAGTAGATATTCCATATGCACTTTCATGCCCTCTTTGAAACCTTGGTGGCCCTTAGTTTGGGTCCTGGATTTTGCATAGGTCGACTGTGATTAATGAGCCCTCATTGTGGTAGAAAGACCTTAGTCTGAGAGTCAGGAGTGTTGAGTTCTGGTTCTAGTTCTGCTCTGACCCCGGGCAGATCGCTGGGCTGCTCTCATCTGTGCCCTCATGGTAACATGAAGCAGTTGTGTTGCAAGGTTCAAGGAGGCTCATCCCTATAGCACTGGTCCAGAAAGACTTCTTGGGTAAGAATGGACCTTGCAGGGTCTTGGTGGAAGGGAAGCATTGGGTGAGGTAGGTCAGCATGGAGAAGGGTCTCCAAGTGGGGGCAAGAGATGAGCCAAGATGGGAAAGAGCCCGGCCTGTGGACTGTGTGTGTGGTGTGACAGAGGACGGACAAAGGAGGCGATGGAGAAGGAAGGGTGGGGAGCAGGGATGCACCTCCTACCCCCACGGACTTCTCGGACTCCACCTGACTAGGATCTTAGTTCCTTCCCTGAGAAGAGCTGGCCTAACCTGAAGGTACCTAAATTGTGGGGCCCCTTAATTACCCACCAGCCCAGCCCCTCCTGCCCCGGGCTGGTGGGTTAATTTCTGGCTCCCTGGAGCTGTCCTGTTAACAGTCTTGTCTTCCTGGAACCGACAGCTCCCTCATCAGATAGCAGTGAAGCTGAGTCCTCTCAGAGATCAGAGGCTCCTGCCTACCTCCCTCCGTGGCTGGGAGATGGCCTCACCGCCCAGGAACGCTGCACCCAGGCCCCCTCCCATTTCCAGGGACTTATCTAGTCTGGCATCTAGTGTCTGGCTCTGCTATCTCCTGCCCTGTGCCGCTCCCTGCCATCTGCAGCTGTGCACTGTCCCCCAGACCTGGCTCTTTGGGTGGCTTGGGATTGAAAGGCAATCAAGATTGTTGGCTGGGGCCCATTTGGGCCATGGCTGGCCCATGGAGGTTGGGTGGGGTGGAGCCCAGGCCATAGCCAGGGTGACTGAGAGACTGGGTGCAGGGTGCTGCATGCTGCATTTGCAGAGCTGAGGTCAGGATGGGTAGAAACTTGCTACTGGGAAGAACCAAGAGCTTTGAAACAGTTGGGCTTGTGAGCAGGGAGTGGAGGTCTCACCCTGCATGCAGCCTGCCCAGGAGTGTGGCATCCAAGCACAGGGGAGAAATGGGATGAGAACAGCCGTGTGTGGGGGCGGTGCCCTGAGCTGTGGGATGAAGATTGTCCTCATCATGAACTCTCCTCGTACCCCTCTCCCCTTCCTCCTGTGCTTCAGCCAGCTTGGCTTCCTTTCTTCCCTCCACAGTTTCAAGTTTGTTCTCCTTGATCTCCACATACCTGGTATCTTTCATGTCTCGGGTTCTGGTTCATGTCACCTCTCAGAGCCTTTCCCTGGCTATCGTACCAGTCACACCATTGAGTCACAGGGTTCTATTTTCTTTGTAGCATGTGAGTCTGTGTGAAGCAATTGTATTCAGTCTGACTCCTTACCTGTGTCTCCTACTAAATGGTAAGTCCTGCAAGAGCAGTGCTGCGTGCGTCGCCTTTGCAGCCTCCCTGGGCCCTGGCACATAGTCTGTGCCCAATAACATTGGGCCCCATGTTCTGGCATTAAAAGTCAAGACAATCTGTCTTCGTTGATTTCAGGGATGTCACAGTGTGTCCCAAGTTAATGCCTTTGCATGTGCTGTTGCTTCTGCCTGAAGTGCTCTTCCCTTAGCTACTACCCTATCTGGGAAAAGGGTTTCAACACCAAATTCAGAAAAGCTGGAAATGGTTCCCTAAGGGTCTGAGAGACCTCAAAGGTCTGAACTGGGAGACACCTCATGGATTGCTGGCATCCCTCACTGCCTGCAATGAGAGGACAGAGCTGCAGCTAGAAGCCAGGCGTCCCGGCTACTGGCCACACTTACTCTGTGCCTGGGCCAGGACGAGGCCTTCATATACCCATTCTGACCAGAGCATTTGAAGAGGTGATGACTCTGCTTCACAGATCCAGACTGAGGTTGCTCAGCTAGACATTGGTCTGTCAGGATGGTGGGATCTCTCCAACTTGAAAGCACCAGCACTTCTCTGTGCACAACTATTTAGAGTTTGCAAGTCTCTTCTCATCCCTTAGCTTATTAATTCCAGTGCATTTCATGCACTGGGGAAACAGCAGCGAGCAGGTAGATGAAGTCCTTGGCTTTGCAGAGCTGATGGTCCATGGAGGAACAGAGTGCTGGTATGATCCACAGCGTCTCCTTACACAAGAGTTCAGTGCTGTCTGCAAAGAAATGGGTGTTTGGAGCACAGCAGCAGTATGGAGGGTGCCCCATTTTCCAAGTGCTGAAACTGAGGCCCATGGAATCTCAGCAATTTGCTCCAATGTCTGGGGCCAGAAGAAAGGTAGAGGAAAGATAGAGCTGGGACTCCATGTGGGGTCTTTCGATTCTAATTTAGTGCTAGTTCCATTACCCCCACAAAGCTTGCAATGATGAAGATCACATGCACACACTCGAACACATACATACACATAGATACAGACCCTATGACAGAAAGGGTTACTAGGGACTGGAGTGTGTGGAGGCCCAGGCATGGTAGAAAAGGGAGGTCAGAGAGGAGGGCTGGAGGAAGGCTCTGAGTCCTTCTTTCCTGAGCCAGAGCCCTTGTCTGGATCTCTGGACTTACCTGAGCCCGGTGCTCCTGCTTCCACAGGTTCTGTGACCCTCCTGACATATGTGTAATGCTTTTACTTTCAACACAAGTCAAACAACTTCTTTCTGTTGTTTGAAAATAAGAACTCTGACTAGGACAGAGCTTAGTGACATAATTGGGGTGTGGGCAAAGATCCCCCAAGGGATGATGGGCCTGAGGTATGTTGGCTATTGCTCTAGTGAGGGCTGAAGGCAGGGACATGACAGCCAATGTAAAGGAGTAGGACTTGGCAGCTCCAGGAACCTTGATGATGAAACAGCCACTTAATGTGTCCCTTGTGGTCACCGAAGAGTAGTACCAATAGAAGGCAAGACTTTAGCAGCCTGAACCACAGATATCACATAGCAGAATAAAGGGCAGGGGAAATTCATGGACCCAGGGCTGGAATATCTGTATGTAATGGAGCCCAACAGCTTAAAGAGAAAATAATGAACAAAACTCTCTACAGCCTTAGGTCAAAGCATGGACCAAAACACAGACCTTCAAATAATCTCGTCTCTTATCAAATCGGGACTGAAATGATCAAAAATCAGATCCTGCTTTGATCTGGTGGGTTGCTGAATTACAATATTAGTCGAATTCAAACCTTTGCAGAATTTTTGGAAATAAAATTAATCCAGAAAGGGTGAAAACTGAGAATTGTAAGGAGGGAAGCAGAAGGAAGTAGGGATCCAGATTGCCACAGGCTACGTGGTCTTCCCTGGGAGCCAAACTGCCCCTCTTCTGCATTTGGGTGTCTGCTCCTACCTTCCTTGAAGACCCTGCCTGAGGATGTCATTTGTAAGGGAACCCGGCACTCACTCTCTTGTCCCCCATGCTGCTGTAGGGATCAGATTTCATCATGTTCCTGGGGCCCATTATGAAGGCAAACTGTGGAGGAGGTGCTTAGCTCTTTGACAGAATTACAAGACTTTGCTACTTTATCTTGGCAAAATTTTGGAGCATGCATGTGTGGATGACTTCTCAGAAGGAATAGCCCTTTAGAAGTGGTCTGTTTGAGCTTTGGAGTCAACACTTTGGCTTGAGGAGCCAGAAAGATTTCCTGACATAGCAAATTTGGCAGAATAATAAATTTAGGAAGGATCTGGAAGCCATTACAATAGAAATGGCTTTCATGTTCACTTAATCAATATGTATAACCATAGTTCCTTGAATGAAAGTGGAATATGAATCCTTGAAACACTGTGTAATGATATTACAGTATAATTCATGGAAGCTCCTCTTACCCATACCAAAAGGGATCTGTTTCTACATTTCAGGATTACAGTGCCCTGGAGAGATCCTAGTTCTTTTGAAAATTACTAGACACTAGGACTGAACTATTATTCATTCCTAAATACCCAGATTATCCCAGAGGTTTACCAAATAGAGTGGAGGTCGATGTGCATTGTCCCATGATGGACAGTACTATCTGTGGTTACTCCCCAGGATCTCAGGGCAGAGATAGAAGAGACATCTGGGGAGTGGCAGATTTACTCTGATGGTTCCCTGACCATGGAGCAGGAATAGGTCAAGGGAAAGCCATCATAGGTTCCCAAATCACATCAAAATTCTAAGTCATGAGCAATAACACATGTGAGGCAGACCAAAAAAGATCATAGCTACTGTCAAAAAGAGATGCAGGGGTGGTAATTCCATTTAGCTTTTAAATTTTGCCATTGCATAAAATGGATGAGTCTTGTAAAATGAAATGGATCATAATTAATTAGATGGTGGTTCCAATTGTAATTCCACAATTTTTCAATTGCAGTCTGTCTCATGTTTGGAACAAATTAATGCAGATATGACACCTAGATAGTATTTTCCTTCTACCCTGATCATCAGAGAACATCAGAAGTAGCTTGATATCTTGTGGCAGAGACAGCAGCACACTTTCCATCTTGTCTCAGGGCTGGCGATTCTCCAGTTGTATGCCACAGTTAGCTCATCGGGTCCTTGATCACTTCCTCACCCACAGGGCATCATACAAGCTTGGTACTGTGGCAATATCTTGCCAATTGGTCATAGAAGTCATAGAGCAACAGGTACCTTGAAATACAGTTGTGTTTCAGAAGAAGGGAGGCCTATGAAAATGCCAGGGTCCCAGTTAAGTTTCTGGTGAAATGGTGGTCTAGAAAATTCACCACATCTTCCTCTGAAGTAAAGAACAGGAAGGATATTAAACTTTCCATCCTTGACCACTGAGAAAGAGGCACATTGCTCGGGCTACTCTAGATTTTGAAAACAAGACACCCCACATTTATGTATACGGTACTACTTCAAACTATTTCCTGAGTAATCAAAAAAGCTGCTGGCTTCCTTGGGGCCCGAGGCAATGAAGACTTCCAGCCGAGTTCTCACGATACATTCAATGGTGCTTGAAGTGTCTGTGGCAGATTGTAATGCTGCATGGAGCCTTTGGCAGGACCAGGTAAGAGGATCCCAGCAGAGGCTCTTCAGTTTGGGAGCAAGTCCAAGCCTTCTTTGGCAAATAATTTACCTTTTGAGAAACAGTTCTGGTTTGCCCCTTGGCATTGTCAGAGACTAAACATCTGACCATGGATTATGAGGTAATTGTTTAATCCAAGATACCCACCAGGCTGTCTGAGGCACCTCGCTATTAAATTGAGTATGCCCAGCAACACTCTTTCATTAGGTGGAGATGGCGTAAATAGGTCTGGACCCAGGCAGGCCCTGTAAGCCCAAGCTTATTGCACAAGCAGGTGGCTCACGCTGCCAGCCTGCTATATCTATTTCAGTCTATGTTTATGCTCTTATAGGGAACTCCCCACAGCCAGCTCACTGAAGAGGAAAATTCTGAGCCTGGTTTACAAATGGCTCTGCATGGTGTTCTGGCATCAGCTGCAAGTGGGCTGCTGTGATAGTGCTGCCCCATGCAGAGTATCCCTGCAGGACCAAACAGGGAGGTCTTTGCCCTGGGCAGTGCTTTGAGTGGTGTATCCCATTGTCATGGTCTGAAAGAATGGAAGGCCTAAGCTCTACAATGATTCATGGTCCATGGCCAATGACTTGGCCAGATGGTTGGGCACTTGGAGGAGACAAGACTGAAGGATTGGTAAAAAAGAAGCACGAGGAAGAGGCATGCGATCAGATTCTTAGAATGGACCTGGCATCACAGTCGTATTTTTGTCCTGTGACAGTTCCCTCTCCCAGTGCTTGAAGACCCTGAAAGGATCTCAATAACCAGATAAAATGACTTGCTCTCTGAATGCCAGTTAGTTTCTTTTCAGCCACCCTGGTGCTTGGTCAGTTGACTCAGTAAACAGAGTGGCCGTGCATATCATCTGGCAGTGGATGAGGGCATCAGGCTCCTTTCTTCATGGACTGGGATGGTGATTTTCTGGGCAGCCATTTATTATGGGTTTGGAGATTGTCTTTCCCTGCCTGCCACAATCAAGAGTGGCAGTACCATCTGGACAGCAGTGCCATGTACAGACTCCCTGCAGCCTTCTCCTCTGTCACGGTGTCCCACAGTATTGGCATAGAGTTCATTGGCAAGGAGTTCATTTCAGACAGAAATGAGTTAATAGACTGAACCCAGTTAGCCACCTTGGTTCTGCTGGTCCTCTATTGCTTCCAAGCTGCCAGACCTACAGGATTATGCAATGACCTGGTGAAACATTAATTCCAGAAGCAGGTGGCAGGAAAAGTAACCATGAGGTTGTGGTGTCATGCTAGCGAATGTCACATACACTCTCAGCAAAGCTGGGTCACACGGCCAGGGACACTGAGAAGCAGAAGCAGTGATGGCACCCCTCACAATCTCACCCAGTGTCCGGCCCCTGAAATTTGGGATTTAGAGGTGTTGCTTCCCAAGGAAAGAGTGCTCCTACCAGGAACGCAAGATGTTGAGATTGAACTGGAAGCTGAGAATACCAGCTGACCTTCTAAACTTCTCTCACTGGGTGACCAGGCAGAGAAGGTGAATGGGGACTTGGCTGGGGCTATTGATGCTGACCAGCAAGAGGATCTCAGCCTTCTGACACTCAGAAGGAGAGGGGGCAGTAGGAAGTGGTCTTAGACTAAAAATAAGTGAAGACCACCATAGCCTCAGCAGGGCAGCCCTCCCTGGTCATAGGTCCACAATGGACTGTGTGAGTGGCATTACTGAGCAAAGAGTCCTGTCTGGAGGAATGGAAGTGAACCAATACCAACTTCTACCCCATGGCCAGGAGCAGCAGCAGACTTGTGGCATTTACCCCATTTCCTTCCCTTCAAGCCATGTGTACATGAATGTATTTGGGGGTTTCTGTTCAAATGCAGCTGCTAAATATTTTTTTAACATGCAGCTGCTGAGTCAGAGGGTCTGGATTGAGGTCTGTAACTGACCTTCTGAGCAGTCTTTCTTGCCTCTCTAATAGCTATCCTTTGCTAGCTTCTCTCTTTCTAGCGCCCTATTCTCTTTCACTTCACAACATTGACCCCTATCTGGGAGCATTCGTTCATTCATTTATTCACTCATTTACTGCCTGCATCTTACACTAGATGAAAATTACACAAAGAAAGGGACTTTGACTTTCTTACTTTGTATTTCCATGTAGGACATAATAGGATCTCTATAAATATTTGTGGACAGAGTGTCTTATACAATCATTTCTACTTCCACATATACTCAGACACACACACACACACACAAATATGTATACTCAAGTGCACATACAAAGGCTCAGGCACATATGATGTGTCCTTAATCTAATTAGAAACACACACACACCCACAGGTGAGTGTAGAGATTCCCATGCACAAACGCACAGCTATGTGACGCATATGTGCACATATACACACTCACACACAAACCCACAAAAGCACATCCTTCCAAGAAACTCAGGCATCAGAGTTCCTGGTGTCACTAACCATCCCACCATGACCCAGGCTACCCATGCCCTCACCAGCTATATTCCGATCCCCCTTAAGGTGTCAGGGAAGAAGCGCTCAAAACATGAACCCCTCCTCTGTGCTCCTAGGGAGCAGCCCTGCCGAGCTGCTTCTGCTGCAGCCCTGTGCTGGTTAGTGCTCCGGGGCATGGTGTGTAGCCCACCCCCCAGCTCTCCAAAGCAGCCTTCTGTCTGTCCAGTGCGGGGCTGGGACAGCTCAGCTGCACAGCAGGTTCTCAGGCTGCAGACAGAACCTCCTCTGAGTCTCAGCCACAACTGGCTCCTTCTGTGACTCAGGAGCCTGTGCCTGCTCCTACGTGCCCCACTGTGAACCCCCTTGTTATACAAGGGGCTTGTAGCCACTGCTGCCTGGGCCCTTGTCTATTTTGTTTACAATTATCTGGCCAGGAAGCCAGGAAACTTCTCTGAGCATGTTTTGGCAGACAGACCTGAGTCTCTGCCCGAAGGTCTCTGGTCTTGATAATCCCCCAGGAAAGCCCGCAGCCCCATTCTTCTTGGAACCCTTCCCTCCTCTGCTTGGAGCTCCTGAGCGGCCTTGACCCAGGCCTGAAAGGTGCCCTGGCCACCGCTGAAGGCCACTATGAATGGGCCTGGGGCTGCTCAGAGAACGCACCATCTCCCAAAGAGCCCAGTCGTGCTGAATGTGGACAGTCTTGCTTTCAGGAAGCAACTCTTCTTTTGGCTCTTGATGCTTTAGGACCAGCCTTACGAATCCAGAGACAAGGCTTGCATCTTCTCTGAATCTTGTAGTCTTCCTATGACTGTCTCCATATCTTTCCCTCTACCTAAGAAGAACATTTTATCAAAGTTCCCATTTTCATCGACTCAATCATTCATTCACAAGTGTGTGCTGGCTTCCCACAGTGTGGTGAGCCTGGGCCATGTCAGTGAACAGGAAGATTATGAACCTGCCTTCCTGGGGCAGCCATTCTCTGGACGGAGGCAGACCCAGAGGAGTTTTAGTAATAGGAACGCAGATTGTGATAGGTTCTAGGATGAGAGAAACATTGTCCTGAGGATAGAAAATCCTGGTGGGGAGCCCACTGTAGCCTGCAGCTCAGACACCACTTGGAGGAAAGGATATATGAGCTACAACCTGAGGCAGGAGGAAGAGCTACTGTGAGAAAAGCAGGAGTGTGTCTCTGGCAGAGGGAACAGCACTTGTAAAAGTTCTGATGCAGGAAATGGTCAGGGCACATCTCCCCTCTCTCTCTATGCCCTGCCCCCCAGGAACCCTGTTCCTTTTCTCTTCTTTCTGCCCCAGCTACAAGGGCCACCCTGCCCATCCATGGATGAGGTCCTCCACACAACACCCCACAGGGAAGGCAGTGGCCCAGCAGGTCAGCTCCTGGCAAAGCCCAGCCTTTCCTGGGTTTGGGCTGCTGCTCTGACCTCGTGGCGCCCTGAAAGAAGAATATTCCTCCCAGGCCCAACACCGATCTGCTGTGTGGTATTGCACATGTCTTGTTTCCTCCCATGTATAACTGGTATCATCATGTCAACTGCAGGGCGGTTCAGTGGGGTCCATGAGAGAGTCAAGTTCTTCCTAAGTGTAACCAGAGTCATCTGTCTCATGAGCTTGGCAGCACCAGTCACATCTCTGAACTGTCCAGTAAATTGCCCAAATGCCCACCTCTTTGCTTAATGGGTAGATAATATCTCCCGGTAGAAGACATTGCCGGCCCTTGTCCAAATAGCCAAAAGGGCTTTCTGCTCAGAGCAGAGAATCCTGCTTTCTGTGATAGGAGGAGAGAAATTGGAGTTCTCCTTAGCCCATTAGTGCCCCTACCTTTGAGGCTGCTATTGAAGACATGCCCTGCAGGGTCTCTTGGACACTTGTCCTCTGTCACAGTGGATCCTGTACTTCTGTGATCCCATAAGTTGGCTCTGAGGTCATAGCTTCCTTAGAAGGACATCCACACAACACATGGTTGAGCCCAGACCAAGAAGAGCTTCTAGCCTCAGACATGTGGGAACCAGAACCAGCCTTCCGACCCACAGCCCAGACCCTCAGGGAAGGGTACAGGCACTTGGTGTTTTTTCTGTATAATGGACTATCCCAAGCAATAAGATGCTTAGATCTTTAGTTTGTCTCTTTCTTCCTTTCTTTTCTTCTTTCTTTCTTTCTTTCTTTCTTTCTTTCTTTCTTTCTTTCTGCAGTATGTGGTTTAAACCCAGGGCCCCATGCTAGGCAAGTGCTCTATCACTAAGCTACATCTCCAGCCCATTTTCATTTTGAGACAGTTTCCCCCTCAGTTGCACGGTCTGTCCTGGAACTCATGATCTTCCTGCTTCATCCTCCACAGCAGCCACCACACCTGGCTATAGTTTGGATCTTAAATGTCACCCAAAGGCCCATGTGTTAAAGGCTTGACTCTCTCCCCCCACTCCATCTCTCCCTCTCTCCCTCTGCTTTGCAGTTGCCTGAAGTGAGCAGCTTTCTCTGCCATGTGATTCTTCCATAGCCATGTTATCCAAAAACAATGGAAGCAACTTACTGTGTACTAAAACCTCCAAAACTCTGAGGCAACAATGAACCTTTCCTTCTATAAGCTGATCATTCCTAAGTATTTTGTTGTAGTAATGCAAAACTGACTAACATAAGAGGTAACACTGAACATGGAGGATTCTTGGTGCCTGCGTATATTTGGCCAGTGATCCTCAGAGACAGACTCTGCAAAGACAGGGGAGAGAAGCCTGCTGCATCTTTCCCAAGAACACAGGGGCTGCCTGGTCTTGTGCGCGCAGAGCCTAGAGGCACATGGTTCCCCACTTCTGGCCAAGCGATGCTTCCCTGACCAAGAAGGTCTCCAGGTCTCTTTTATTTTTGGTACTGGGAATCAAATTCAGGACCTTGTGCTTGCCAAGCAGGTGCTTGTGCCGCTGAGCTATATCGCCAGCCCAAAGAAAGTCTCTCTCAAGGAGCACCCTATCTGTGCCTTAGCGGAGAAATGGCCAATAGCCTCTCCCACCACCTTCCCACCCTGAGCTCATGCCTGCTTTCCAGGTGATCTGTTGCAGATGCCTGCCCTGCTCCCTCCTCACAAGCCATCTTGTGAAGGCAGAGCTGCTTCAAGGAATGCCTGCTTGCAAGAGGTGTGACTGGTACAGAGAAGACAGCGGCAGAGGTATGGCGACAAGTCCTTTGGTGTTTCTCAGAGCAGGGCTCAGATTCTCCTTCCTTACTGAAAACTCATCTTGGGCCCCTTGCCTAAAGACTATCTGGGTCCTGCTCTCTAGGATGCAGTGCAGCCTCTGCCTGCGACAAGCAAAGAGCAGACTTTCTCGAGCCTCCTTGAGCCGTGGCTAGGAGGCCCTGCTTCTGTCCTTCAGCCCCCACCTCCAGTGCCTCCCAAGCTCTTCAGATGGAGCAGCCACATCTCTCCTGGCACCAGGGAGAGAAAAATCAGTGGGAAAGATGCGTCTGGGCTAGGGAGGAGGGAAGAGCAGAAGCTCGCGTTCCATTTGGAAGGTGGGTGGGCAGGTGGAACCCCCCAGGCCAGGCGAAGGAGGAGCCAGAGAACTGAGACCAACTGGAAAAGGGGCAGCGGGCCATTTTCTGCCTCTTTGGCAAAAGTCCACATCCTTGCAAGGCCCCAGCTGTGTGCACATCAAGCCCAGCCAGTCCCCGCCTCCCTGGTGGCCTGTATACAGATGCCATGGCCCACTTTGAGCTGGAGAGGACCTGCTTGTGAGCAAGTGGTCTTCTGAAAACAGGACCTGCTTTGGCATGGACACAAGGACCCTCAAACTGAGCTCAAATCTAGGTGGATGACCTTCTCTGAGCCTCAGGAATAAGTGACCAAACTCAATCAGTTCTCTGAAGAGCGTCCTTAGTTACAAGGGTTAGGAAAACAAAGGTACCAAGTTTGCTTAAAACAGCTTAACCAAGTCAGGCCGCCTCTGCAGGTGTAACATCCTTGCTCTGGAAGGACCCTGGGGACTCCTTCTGGCTGTGACATTCAGCAGATAATAATGGTAATAGCCCATCTTTTGTGCTGTCATGGAACTCAATCCTGAGCTATACTACTGACATTCCTGCTTAATAGAAAAAGAAACTAGCTTGAAAGAGCAATTTCCCAAGATCACTAGTTTGTTGATGGCAAGGTTTGGATTCAAACCCGACACTCTCTTTGGGCAGTGTCTCCCACACTTGGCTTTTCTGCTATGCCATCTATGTCCACATCTGACCACTCCCCCTAACAGGCCTTCTGCCGATGAGGCCCACACAGCTCTGCTTAGGACTCTGTGGCTTTAAGAAAACTTCTCTTCTTTTTCTGCTGCAGTGTCTGAAGAAACCGGCCAAGCTGGCTGAGCTCCACCAGCCAGGAGAACTCTGCGTGGGTATGTAAGGCAGGCTCTTGTCTAAGGAAGCAGATGTGTGTGGAGGGTCAGCAAGGCCTCCTTGCCTCCTTCCCTGGGTGGGCGCCCATGGGATCGGTGGGGTGCAGAGATCCTTCCCCACTCCAAATGCCCTGGCATGAAGATGCCTCCTGCTCGCCTCCCCCGACCCCCATCAGATTCTGTGGTGCTCAGACCCTGCTAGGAGAGATAAGATTTACACATGTGAAAGTGAAGGAACAATAGGCTGAGTCGTGCCAAGCGTGTGGTCTATTAACTCATTAATAAGCATTTTTGTGCTTTCTTGGAACCAGGCACCAGATTAGGCAAGAGGATACAAGTGAAAGGAACCAAAATGCCCCTCTTAGCACAAAGCCAGTGAGAGGATGGGCTCCTTAACCAATCAGGACCACGAAAGGCAAAGATGCTCAGAGGCCTGGGTAGCACAAAGCAGTGCCCAAGCATGGGGCCAAATGTTTCTTGTGGGTTTCCTTATTTAATCATCTTAAAATTCTACAAAGTGGAGGCTGTTACTGCTTCTATATTATGTGTGAAAGAACTGAGGCTTTGTAAAGGCATGTAGCTTTTCTAGCTAACCTGCCTGTAGGAAGGTCATAGCTTTAAAGGAACTGTCAAGTAACCATGAGTTTAAAACCCAAGTCTGTATGTGCTGGACTCAGGAAAGAACAGACTCAGCCTGAGGCCAAAGAAGGCTTTGGAGACGAGCTCATGCCGGCTGGTGCTGAGGAGAAGCAGAAGTGTGTGCAGGAGAGAGCGCGCTAAGGGCAACCCTGCGGATGTGAGTGGAGCAAGAAGGTAGAGGGCAGGGCATGGGGTGGACACTGTAAGAGGGGGCAGGGTGTGGGTAATGGGGGTCACATCCCTAGGAAGGTACAGGGAGAAGGCTAAAACCAGCTGCTTTGGAAAGGCGGGCAGGGTCCAATCATGGGTCTTTGGATTCCAGACCCCAAATGTGGCCGGGAGCAGTAGTTCTGTGCAAGGACAGGGTGATGTCTGATTGGCCTGGCCTTTGGGCTCTTGGATGTTACATGTCAGGCCCAGTGAAGCTGTAGGGAGAGAAGATAGAAAGGCCTCTGGACCTTATGAAATTAGAGTCTGGGAGCTGAGATAGATATGAATCAGGTAACCACAGGCTCCGTGGGTACCAGCAAACAAGCTGGTAACTGATGGAAAACCCCCGTGCTGGGAGTGGGGATGGAGTGGGGGCTGGTAACAGCACTCGGCCTGATCTCTAGGGCATAGATTAGGGGGAAATAAAAGCATTCCAGGCAGAGAAACCAGAAGGAGGAAGCCTCAGAAGCTGTAAGAAATTGGTGAATTGAAAGCAAAGCCACAAGGCCAGAGAGCAGAGGGAGGGTGGTATATGATGCCCAAGGTTTGGGGACTTTTTTGGAGAAAAACTGGGAGACAGTGAAGAGTTTTAGGCAGGCAAGTGACATAAAAGGATCTGTGTTCTAGAAAGATCCCTCTGACTTCTGTAAGAAAAATGGAACATGGGGTAAGAACGGTGTGGAGAGATTGGTCAGGAGGCTGCTGCAGAGCCCCTGGGTGGTGAAAACAGAATCGAGAGGCACTGACGGGTCACACAAAGCTGGCCTTGGTGACTGATTGGGTATGGGGTTGGGAAAGGGGGCTTCAGGTGGAGCTACAGGGCAGATGGCAGGGCTGTTTACAAAGATGAAGGTCAGGGAAGGACGTGTGCTTAGAGAATTACAGCTGATTCTAGGCACGCTCAGTTTGAAGTGCCCAAGTGACACCCAAGTGGAGGTAGAGAGGGACATTCGATCCAGGAGTGCCTAGGAAAGGACACAGGGCAATGAGAGAGCTCAAGGCAAGGCCAGAAGCACCCTTATTGGGTGGCTTGGAGGGAGAGGCCCATCAAGGAAGCTAGGGAGTTGTTTACTTGGGGAAAGAGAAGGACTGTTGGAAAACTCTGAGGGGAGACCTGTGGGGAAGATGGGCCGGGCAGGTTGATGACTCCAGAGTGCCCAAGGGTTTCGGGAAATGGAGGTCACAGGTGTCTTGTACAGGAGTAGCTTGTGTGGAGGGTGGAGGTGAGGAGGTGTAGAGATAGCCTCAGGGGTTAGGGCAGGAGACTTAGAGATAATCAGTCACCCTACCGAAGCAGTGCTAAAAGAAGAGGACAGGGTGGGTTAGGAGAATGAAAAGAATGAAAAGAAGAGGTTAGGGGCTGGCAACGTAGCTCAGGGGAATAAGCGCCTGCCTGGCAAGCACAAGGTCCTGAGTTTGATCCCCGGCACTGCAAAAAAAGAAGAGGTTAGGAGAATGTTCGATGTGCTGCTTATCGGCTCAGGACGGGAGGACCTGGGCATGCTCAAGGCGGGGGGAGTGGTGGTGGCTGTGATGTACAGCCTAAGGGGGAGGTTCTGGTTTTCCTTCACAGACCAGATACTGAAGGCCAAGAACAGAAAAATCCAGTAGGGCCCGAAAGGAAAAGAATTCGGCTTTTTAGCTGAGTAGGGAAAACACAAGCCAGCATTGCCCTTTGGCTCTGCCAGAGAAGGTCAGTGTAAGTCCTGCGGGGACAGAAGGGGAAGGAATCTGGGGAGAAAAAATACCTCAGAAAAGGAGATTTAAGGAACGGGAGGGGAGGCTCTCTGAAGGTCCTTAGAAGTAGTAAAAGGCGGCCTTAAATGTGAGAAGGGTTGTGGCTTCCTGTTTAGCTCTGCCCTTGGCTGACTGTGGAGCCCCAGGCCTCCAGGTGTCATACACAGAGGGGCCAGATGACACATGCAGTGTCATCATATTCTGTGGGAAGCTGTTGTTGTGTGGCAGCCTTGTTCCCTGCCGCTGGCTCGGTGCCTGCTGCAGGGGCTGCACTGAGCAGTACCAGCCTGAGTGAGGACCACCATGGGCAAGGTGCCTGGAGAACTACCTCTGCCACCTGCAGTGGGCCAAGAGCTTGGACCTGGGGAGAGGCTGTCCTCCACGTTTCATAGACAAGACACCAAGTGACTTTCCCAAAGTCACAAGGCCAGGAAGTGGCAGGGTTGGGGTTTCCTCTGTGTTAAGACCCCCAAACATAGGCCATCTGCCCTTCAGAAGCAGGCATGTCCACTGGCTGGGCCCCTTCTTTGACCCCAAGGCTGTGTGTATGTAGGGTTACACTGTACCAGCCAGGCCAAATCCAGGTTGGGTTGACCAGCCAGGGGGAGGTTATCCCAAGAAAGGGTCAGCTCTGGAGCAGGGCAGGGCAAAGGCAGAGGGAACTGAAGTCAGGCAGAGACTAGAGTGTGGAGATATCCAATGCCAAATCAAGGGGTCTGAACTGGACTCTCGACATGAGGAGCTACCAGAGGTTTGGGAGAAAGGGTCAGCAAAGGGCGTCCACATGAGACAAGTGGGGCAAGGCTGGAGCCCAGCAGGGAAGGAGGACAAACAAAGAGCGCAGAGAGAATTTGTCCATGGGTTTGCACGGGGGAAGGGATAGAAGGACTGGCCCAAGGGAGCTGCTGGCCTCCTCAAGCCCAAGGCTAAGTAGGGAATGGATGGGAAGTCTGCACAGACTCAGCTCTGAGCCCATCAGAAAGATGGGTTGGGACCTGTCTGGGGTGTTTGTCTCTGTGGGATTTTGTTGTCTGTTTACTAACTGATCTCCTGCCTTTGGCTACAGCCTGGAACTTGTGGAAGCCCCAACCTGCAGCTGCTGGGCCTCATTGTGTTTCTGCCTCACCACTGCTGCGTAGCTCGGTGGGGCATGTGCTTCCCTTCTTCTGTTGTCTTCAATTCCAAAGACCCTGCCCTCATCCCTATCACCTGCCTTCCAGGACCTGGGGCCACTCAGACCCCAGTGGAGCCTTGTCCTTACCTCACCCTTCCTAGAGTACCCAGATGTCCCACCTGTGTGTTCCCTGTCGCATTTGTATGTTACTGTGGCCCCCTCACTCCATATCTCCACTGGGTTCCTTTCCAAGTACAGTACCTTTATGTCACTTGACTCAATTTAATATTCCACTAACCTTGAAGATCTGCACCTGAGCATGGCCCCTGAATCCAGATCTTATAGCTGGCTGGGGAGCCAGGCCAGGTGCAGATGGGTAAGTGCCTGAGAGGTGGGACAGTGGGTCCCCTTTTGGTTCTGACATCATTCACTATGTGAACCTGAACAAGGCCTTTGTTTCCTCTGGAGAGGAGTTTGGAGAAACTAGATGATTACTGCATGCTTTTCAACTCAGAGAACTATTAAAAGGCTGAATCAAATATCAGCAAATATCTCTGACTCTTTCTATATGGCCAGCCTGTGGCGTGAGCAGAGTCCCCGGCAGTGGACCTGACCTTGGGGTAGGTGTGACCTGAATGATAGGCCTGGTCAAGGGGACCCAGTTGCTGGATATGGTCAGAGGCAGCATCCACATGTCCAGAGAGGTTACCTGGGGGACTCACCTGCCAGTCTGTGCCCTGAAGACTGCCCAACCCCCTGCTGGGCCCTTTATCTCTGCTTCCAGTTCTTTCACACCCACCCTCTCCTAAGTCTTTTTCACCTCCACCCCTAGCATCACACAAACTCACTTTCCCCCACCATCTGGCTGTTTTTCTGCTGTTATGGTGACATTGGTATTGTCTTAGTCTGCTTTCTATTGCTGTAACAGAATACTTGAGACTGGGTCATGTGGAAAGGTTACAGTTCTGGAGGTTGAAAATCTAAGAGGATGGTGCTGGGCTTCATACTGCATCAATCTGGGCTGGGGATATAGCTCAGTGGAATAAGTGCCTGCCTGGCAAGCGCAAGGTCCTGAGTTTGATCCCCGGTACTGCCAAAAACAAACAAACAAACAAACAAACAAAAACATACTGCATCAATCCATAGTGGGAAACAGAAGGCAAGCAGGGGAGTGTGGAAAAGGGAAAAGAGGGCCACACTTCCAGAATAACTCAATAACTAGCCCATTGATTTTGTGAAAAGCATTATCCGTCCATTTCTGAGGGCTCCATCCCCATGTCCTGAACGCCTCCCATCACTGCCACACTGGGCACCCATGAGTAGATTCTGAGACATAACACTCTAACCACAGCAGCCAGGCATGCAACTTGTTACTCTACCCTACAACCAGCACACATGCTATGGACAGCATTATCCCCATCATACAGATGAGCAACCAAGGTTTAGAGAGGGTGCATGACTCATCCAAAGTGTCCTACTCAGCAGGAAAGTAGTCCCAGACTGCTGCACCTGAGGTCACACCCCAGTTTTCCTGCTTGTCAACCATGCAGCCTCAGAGTGGGTGTTACTTGCTCTCTTGAAGTTGGCTGTGAAGAGGCCCATCCTTGTCAGTAGCTGTGTACCCTCAGCAGCTCACACAACCTCTCTGAACCTGAGGACTTCTTTAGAAATGGGGAAGCAATTGTCACTCCATAGCATCTGTGCAGGGATTACAAGAGAATACTAGCAAAGTGGAGGCTCAGTAAACCGCAGTTCTCTGAAACTGCCTGACTTTTAAAACAAAGGAGGTCCCTGTGTTGGGAACACAAGTGGCTTTTAATTATATACCATGTTGTAAATTTGCCTTTCTTAGATTATTTCCTACAGATAAAGTCCCTGGGAGTGACTGCTGCACAGGTCAAAGGGCACAGACACTTGTGCAAGTCAGCAGCTTCTTGTTATGAGCAGAGCCCTGGGTATGGATCCCCACTGGGTAATTTTTCAGAGTGTGGCCTTGGGCAAGTCACTCCACCTGTCCAAACCTCTGCTTTCTTATCTGTGACTCAAGGATAAGGGATTGTTGCCTTACATGAAGGAAGCGCTCAGAAACCCTGTCTTGTATTGCGGGGTTGATTTGCTCTGCTCATCGTGCTTCCTCAGTTAGAACAGGGAACCCGAGTCTGAGTGTAGGGAGTGGCTGATGCCAAGGTCACACTGCCTGTGTACAACTGGTGGCCCAGAGATTTGGAGCACGATTTGGGCCTCTGGGAGGAGGCGCTCCTAGCACCCACCCAGAACTGGAGTCGGCATGGGGCTGCAGGTAAGTCAGTCTGGGCATTGCCCAGGTAGCAGAGGCTGGAATTATGGGGAGGGATGTAGGGTCATTGGACACAAGCTCCAAATTGCTCTCTCCATCCTCGATGACGCCTGGCTGACCTTGGGGGGGGATGACCCTTCCCCATGCTTTTGTTTCTGCTGCTTCTAGAATGTTCTCTCCAGCCACTCAGCCTCAAATTGCATGATCTTCTGCACACTGGCCAGTGATGAGGCAGAGTCTCCTTCAGCTGTCTCTTCAGAGCACAGCACTCCTTAAGGAATGCTCACAGAATACAGCCAACCTGGAAAGTCTGAGAACCAGTCTGGATCAATTTCCTACCTTCTAATAAGGAAATGGAAGCCTAAGGAGATTAGTTTTGCCTGTGGATACATGGCCTACCACGAATCCACTTCTTGCATACTTACCAGGTGCTCAGCATGGGGGAAGGACTGGGCGAGGAAGGGACAAGGTGTGGAAGAAAGAACATGGGTTTAGGGATCAAAAGATGCTGGTTCAAGTCCACTCTCTATCACTCCTTCACTGACACCTTGGACTTACGGTTTCCTTCTGGGCCTCAGTTTTCCCACTTGAGAAATGGATGTGATCAGACTATCTACTTCTTGAGGTTCCTGTAAGTAGGAACCAGAGACAGTTTGCCAATGTCATAAGTATATTGATATAAGGGTACAAGTAAGTGATATTGTGCCAATGGCCCTCGTATAACAGGCCCCAGCAGGGAGGGATCTCCCAGGGCAGATGGTTGGGTCATATATGGAGAAAGGCTGGCTTGGGACTAACACCTAAGTCACTTCCCAGCCCAGAACTTCAGTTCTTCCTCTATGAATGTCACCTCCGCAGACTGGCTATCCCTAACCATATTCTCCAAAGTTAGCCATTACTATCTCCGAAGGCCTTTTAGAGATGAAAGTAGAGGTGTGCACTGTACCCCGTCCCGCACCCAGGAGGTTCCATCAGTCAGGGCAGAGCTTCTGTGACCATCCTGAAGACAGGCCTTGCGGCTGCTGCCGGGAAGCAGGGACCACTGTGGAGGCAGGAGCTCGGAAACTCTTGTGGTGTGGCTTCCACTTCCTGTTTAGGCTGGGCCCTCTAATTTCTCCCGTCTCCTTGGCAGCCTCAACTACCATCTAATGAGTTTGCACCTGGCTGGCCCTTGGACTGGGCCGTGACTTGGCCTGCCTGCCCATCTGCAGGCAAACAAAGGCCCTCTGTCCCTGGGATCTGCCTCCTGCCCGCCCACCACATCCCTCACAGACTGAGATCTCTGGCCGCCAAGGGCCTCTTTGCAATGAAAGAGCCCAAGATCTCTTTGTAGGCCAAGAGCACAGAGCAGAGTAAAAAGTAGTACTTGCCCTGGAGGGTAGAGTCTGAGATCCAAGTTTCAGGTCTGCCGCAACTACCAGGCTGTGAGGGAAGGCATGAAATGTCACAACCAAGAGCTTGGCTCCGAAGCCCAACTGCCTGGGTTGGAATCATACCTCATCCATCCCACCCCAGCTGTGTGACCTTGGGCGAATCACATACCGCCTTAACACTCAGTTTTTTCTTCAGTGTAGCAGGGATGGACATTACGAGCTGACGGGTGTAGAGCACCCAGCCCAGCTCCTCGCACAGGGAAGAGCTGCTATACCTACTGGAATCCTCTTTTGCTCCTGAGTCCTCCGCAAGTTCATCTGATGAATTAGGGTTACTCAATCCAACGCTGCCATGCTGGAGGTGGATGTTGTGCCTCCTCCCTGGGAGTGGCCTATCCAATTTTGAGGTTTCCTGTCAAACTCTGAATATTCTGATTCACCTTGGGAACTCCAGATGCCCCACCATGGTCCAAATTATCACAAAGTAAACACTGAGTGACCCGTCTATAAGTGTTGACCCCCAAAATATAACCTCCCCAGTCTGGGACCCCAAATGTCTCAAACTGCTGGAGGGCTGGGGGATAATGGCAGCTTCTTCATGGGAAGAAGCCAGGGCAGCAGTGGCGGCAGGATCCAAGTCTGGGCAGCCTGGCAACTCCTTGAAATTTTCCTTATGACGTTTCCTTGGCACGTCCATCTTCCTTCTGGAACACACAGGGTCTGTTATCCTCATGCCCACTCTGCCTAAATTTGCTATTCTGCTCATTCCAAGACCCACTCCTGTGCCCACCATTCACTGCCAGTCCCTCTCTCCCACCTTCCCCCCACAGAGCTCTGCTGGGCACTCTGCCTCTTCCAGCTGTGCTTTGTGGGTGCTACCACTGCTGCTCCACTTCCCTCTCACTACCCTCCCCCTCCTTCCAAGCCCCACTCAGAGGTTGCCCTCTCCTGAAATTCTCCTGGCTTCCTCCACTAGAACAATTCTGCTTTGCCCCGGGGTCGAGAGCCAACCCTGAGCCTACCACCATGCTGGAACACATGTCTGCCCAGCATGGGATCCAGTTTATTTACGAGGCTGACTGTCTGCCCCCAGTCCTGGAAGCCCCAGGGCAGGGCTCTGTCTGATTCACTGCCTGGTTCAGGGTCTGGCCAGCATCAAGGAACATTGGCTGAGCAGTGCCGATGGGAGCTGGCACTGGGAGGAGGTATGGTGGGGCTGGCTGGCACAGAACATGGGCATGGGGCTGCGGGTGGCAGGACTTACTGATGCCAGGGGTGCTGGAAGCCTCCTTCACTCACCACTCCCCCCCCACCTGTTCTCCCCCGACACTGACTCACTCACCCATTCATGTGTCTACTTGCTGCTTCACATACCCATTCACTAACAGGGGAGCTCATTCAGTCATTCACTCTTTGTCCACTCACTCATTTTTAATTTCTTTACTCATTCCTGTATTTAACCTACAAACACTTCCCAAGCTCTAATGTTATGCCTGGTCCTGCCCTTTGTAGGAAGTCTGGAGACCCAGAGAGAAACTGGCCTGGCCCCCAGCCCACCTGCAAAGATATTTCTTTTAGGACTGTGTGTGTGTGTGTGTGTGTGTGTGTGTGTGTGTGTGTGTTAGTGTGTGTGTGAGGGGCAGGGGACCCACAGACATATAAACAATGGCAGCCAGAGGGACAGGGGATGTGATGGAGAGCTGTAGGGTGGGATGGGCTGTTAAGTAGTTAGTGGGAATGTTGCTTACTCGCTGAGGGCAGGCGCTGATGCAGTTCAGTATGACATCTGCAGCCAGCATTCAGCATCACACGCAGTCATGGTGCCAGGCGCAGCAGCCGCCGGCCCCCCTTCCATCTATACCTCTGTCTGCCTGCCCCACCAGCCTCACAGGACCAAGGCCAAGGTCCCCATTTCTGAACTCCAATGGTCAGCACAGAGCTGGAACCTGTGGCCTCTCTGCGGACCACAAGCAACTTGGGGATCGAGGTGGGACTGTAGACCTGGCAGGTGTTGCCCATCCAGGCAAATGTCAGTGTTGGATAAGGAGGCTAGGGGAGCCAGACAGTTCTGGATGCCCATGTGAGAGGCAGCATCGTCCAGCAGGGGTGGAGAGCAAGAGGACAGAGAGCAATAGCCAGCCCTACCCCTCAGACCTCTCCTTCCACACCGCCCCCATGCCAGGCCAGGGCTGCAGGGGGAGTGTTGAGGTCGCTTATGGTGGCCTTTCTGCGAGAGCTGAGGTTCTGAAAGTAGAGCCCGTGTGGCACCCTCTGGTGGGCAACACTGAGGCCTTTTCTGCTTTTGAGACCGGTGGCTCTGGAGAGGCCAAGTCCTGGGCCCGAGCTTAGAACTAGGCTGGGGGTGGGGGTGGGCCAAGGAAGGCAGGTCCGTTGGACCCTGTCTCCCCAGCTCCTACATCTTTCTCTCCCTCTGCTCAACTGCTGAGCCCAGAAGCCAGCTTCTCCTGCCTGTACATGTGGGTGCATCGTTAGCGCCCCAAAAGACAGCCTGTGACTCCTGCCGAGGACTAAGTGACAGAGGGACCCTGAAGCCAGGGCATGAGGGAGTGACAGGGATGCTGGAGCAGTGCAATGGAGGCCCTAGGGTCTGTGCTGCGCCTGTGCTCCCCACAGCCCTGGACCCCACCAGACGTGTCTGGGCCCAGAAGGACAGCACAGCTCCTACAGAAGTAGTGGGAGTAGAAGCCAGGGGCCTGTGAGGATGACATTCAGATCCGAGTGCGTGTGAGCACCTTTAGCCCTGAGATTCAGGTGTGCAAGGGAGGGAGAAGCCAGGTCCTAGACCTCAGAGCTGCAACCCTTTTCCTGTCCCCCAAGAGATGCCAAAGTCCTATAAATGGCTACTTGGAAAAGTCTTGGTTGATGTTTTTCTGTGGCACAGAGCCCTCTTTTGGTACAACAAAGGCCAGGCCATTATTAGTTGTTGAAATTTGTATCCAAATTTTAAAGAAACAATGTTGCTTTTTGAGTTATTCCTTTGTCTAAAGGATTAACTTCCTGTAGAACAAGCACCCAGGGAACTCTATTTGTCTTGGATTATTTTTTAATCCTCAGGATTTTATATTACAAATTAATTTATGCTAGCTCTAAACATTCAAACATTACAGTAATAAACAACTTAGAGACATTGTTTCCCCCAGATTGTCTTCTCCAGAGGTGATCACTATAAATGGTTTAAAATTTCTTCTCCCAGATTAGTGAATAAATGTTGGTGTAATGTAAACAATTTCTTTAACATATAGCAGTGAGCATTTCCTCTCATATTCTTTGTATGAGGTTGTCATTGTCCTCCTATTCAGCCATTTGCCTCAGAAGATTAAAAATAAACAGGACAGTGATGCAAAGAGGAATAAAGAACAATACTTAGCAAAGCAGGGCCAAAATAGAATCTCAAAGCCCATAACAAGACAGTACTTTTAAAATCTGGCTTTGTTGAGTAACATATTGGTTAGAATGCTTTGGGTTGCAAGGAATGCTTAGTACGATATAAACTGGCTTAAAAGTGATATATATTGATCCAGGTAAGCAGAATGTAGAGACAGTGGCCTTCAGGGTTGGCTTCATTCAGGAGCTGTGGTCCATTTCTTTATTGTTCCCTTGATGTACCTTCTCCAGTCTGATGGCTTCATCCCCGAGCTGGCTTCTCTCTAAAGTGCCACATGCTGGCCAACACAGTCAGTACCATGACACATGTAGGAAGGAGAGTTCACCTATACTTAAGAGCAAGAAAACACCTTTCCCCTGGCTTCCACAAATGTTCCCTCTCACCTTGCATTATGAATGGGGACACAGGCTCATTCCTGTGGCCCAGGGTGTGCCCTACACTGGTGCATAGGCCTGGTTTCTGGATAAGACACCATGGCAGAGTGGGGAGTGGGATTCCATGACACCGGTTAGAGCTGTCCTCTGGGTTTGAGGTTGGGGTCACCTTCCTCTGAAATATATTGATGAGGGTGAAATGGATTCCAGAATGAAACTAGAGTACTTTTAAGAAGAGAAGCTGGGAAATAGATGTTAGAGAATCAATACCATCTACCACAGGACAGAGAAATCTGATCTCCCTGTCTCTAGGCTTTCCAATAGATATCAAAGGCAAAGTTGGAGGACTGAACGTGGAATTTTACCCTAACCCACAGCTTGACAGAATTTAGGATGAGTTCAGGAAAGTCCTCTTCTAGCTTGGGAAGAAATGGGAAGTCCTTTCACTTCTCAGAGGAGCACCAAGGAGTTGGAAAAACAAATATATATAAGGGGAAAATAGGGTGAAGCAGTTGTCTGAAGGACCCAGTGCCCTGCCTTGGCCTCTAAGCCCTGGCCAAGGGAAGTTTGAAGAGCTATAGAAACTTCAAATAGAGGCTTCTGCCTAGTTCTGAACTCTAGGCCTCAGTAGGATGCTGTGTTGAAGGATGGTTAGCCCATCCCCACAGTAAAAGAGAAAGGACCACATGGAGTATGTGTTGGTTTCCTTGGGGTGTTGTAGCAAATGACCACAACCTTGAAGGTCTGAAATCCACGTGTCAGCAGGGGTGTGTTTTCTCCAAAAGCCCCAGGGAACAATCTGTTTCTTACTCTTTCCAGGTGGCTTTGGCATTCCTTGTCACCACATAGCTCCAATTGCTGCCTGTCATCTTGTGTCCAAACTCCTTTGGACTTTCTCTGAAAGGAGCACTTGTCATTGGATTTAGAACCCACTCAAATACTCTGAGATGATTTCATCTCAAAATCTTTATTTAATTACATACACAAAGACTTTCTTTCCAGATCACATTCACAGGTTCCAGGAGCTAAGATGTGGTTATAATATTCAACGTCCTACAGGGAGTTTAGGCAGAGGGAGAACAGGCAGTATGTCTCTGGACATGCTTATCTCCTGTCTGGCATGGAAAAGACACCCCCACGTTCCAGTGTCTGGAGAACAGGAGGATACAGTGGCCACTGTGAACTCTTGAGTCTTGCCAGTCAGGACCCTGGACAGTGACAGGATGATTCCCAAAGTCCCAAGGGGACCCCAGGGAATTCCCCGTTATGGATGTGCATGTGCCCAGTTCCTCGGGAGTTTCTAGTTGTCCTTGCTCAAATTTGAACAGATGTCAGCTTCCACCTATGGCACAGGTGACAGCAGCTAGGACAGAATCCGAGGCTTGGAGACCAACTTGGATAGAAACGTAACCTACTATGGTTTGTTTTATTTTGTTTTGTTCTGAGACAGGGTCTCACTATATAGTGCAGTTTGGTCTTGAACTCACTTTTGTAGCTCAGGCTGACCCCAAATTCATGATGATTCTCCTGTCTCCAGTCTTCTAAATGCTGGGATTCAGGTGTGTGCCATCGTGTCCAGCTGACTGCTTTGGTCTGAGTGTCCCTCCACTGCCCAAAAAGCCTCATATTGACATTTCATTGCCATAGAAATGGCATTGAGAAACAGAACTTTTAGGGCATAATTAAATCGTGAGGGCTCCACCTCTATGAATGGGTTAATGCCATTATTATGTGATATAGGTTTACTATAAAGGGTACTCTCTGTGGTGCATTCTCTCTTGCCCCTCCCCTGTCACATGATCTCATGATGTGATGTGCCCACCACATTATGTCAAAGCAAAGCCTTCACCAGATGTGGCTTTTCTGTCTCAGTTTTCCCACACTCCAGGATGGAGCAATATACCTCTTTTCTTTATAAATTGTCCAGTCTGTGTTATTCTATTAAAGCAGCAGAAAACAGGCTAAGACGAAATTGGTACCAAGAAGTGAGGCAGCTGCTACCACAAGCACCTGGAATGTGCATTTGGCTTTGGGAATGAGCAAGGGGTGGAGGTGGAAAGAATCTGGAGGAGCAGATGGAAAAAGCCATGATCGGCATGAATGAAGCATTAAGGGTGATTCTAGTGAGGGCTCAGAGATGAGGGAAGGTCTGAAACTTCTTAGAGGTTGTACAGGTGGTCATGGCCAGAATGCTGGTAGGACTATGAGAAGGAAAGACAATTTTGATGAGGTCTCACATGGAGGTGAGGCACAGATACTAGAAACTGGAACAGAGGCCATCCTTGTTCTACAGCAGCAAAGACCTAGCATCAGTGCCTAAGGCTTTGCGGGAGGCAGACTATAAGAACAATGAGCTATGGTATCTGGGAGAAGACATTCCCAAGCAAAATGCTGAAGAAGCTGTGTTTGGCTACATTTTACTGTTTACAGTGAAATGAGAGAGAAAAGAGATAATTTAAAGACAGAATTTGTAATTAAGAAAAAAGATTTAAAAACTTTTCATCCTAACCATGTAAGGATTGAGAAAGTACAATAGGGCAAGAATGTGGCCAAGAATCCTTTTGTAATTTCATTTGATTTATTTGGGCATGATGGCACATTCCTGTAGTCCCAGCACTCAGGAGGCTGATGCAGGGGAACCATCATGAGTTCAAGGCCAGCCTGGGCTACACAGTGAGTTTAAGGCCAGCCTGACCTACATATGGAGACTCTGTCTAAAAAAAAATTCACCTAACTCAAAGGCATAGGGGTGCTACTTCTCAAGACAGCGGGAGAAAGATCTTAAATGCATTTCAGTGATCTTCAAGGCTCCCCCTTCCACTAGTGGCCCAGAAATTTAGAAGGGGAGGATGGTTTGGAGGAATAGGATCAGGGTGCCTGTTATGGTTGATACATTGTGCCAACTTGGGGAATCTGGAGGTTTAACTGAGTGATTCAGCAGGAAGCCAGGGTGCTTACTTTGTATACATCCTGAGCCTGTGGAAGAGGAAGGCGTGGAGGTTGTGTGAGAGCTACACGCCCCCTGGGTGGGGGTAGGCTGTTTACAATGTAAGGGAAGAGAAGAGGCTGCTTGCAGCCATTCTTCCCTTTTGCCGGTTGTTTTGCTGTGCTCTGCTGCCCTGAACAGTTTACCCTCTGCCATTTGCCACTCTGCCTCAGAACCAGCCAAGTATGGACTGAAACTTTCACAAACTGTAAGCTAAATAAACGTTTCCTTTCTTCATTTTGGGCGTTGGGTATTTTGTCTCAGCAATGAGAAAAAAGTAACCAAGACCGTGCCCTACTCAGGCTCCCTGCCCAGGACAACCTTGGGACTCTGTCCCCTGCTCCAGAGGGCACCAGAATTAAGTGTTGCCCGTGTCTATACAGTGCTGACTCTGCAGGTGTGCAGAACTCACGAGCTGTGGGGCTTGGAGGCTTCTACCTAGATTCCAAAAGACGTTGCAGACTTTTCGGAGGCCCAGGCAGAAACTTGCCACAGGAGTAGAGCCACTGGCAGAGAATCCCTACTAGAACAATGTCTAGTAGAGCTGCAGGCATGAGGTTATCCTCAAGACCTCAGAACTGTGGAGCTACCAACATACAGTTCCTGCATAGGAAAACAGAAGCTTTGAGATTCCCATCCATGAGAGCTGCCACCTGGGTGCAGCTCAGCAAAACCATCAGGGTAAAACTCTTGGGTGGAGGGCAATCTCTGCCCCAGTATGAAGCCAGGCATAGAGTCAAAGTTATTCTTAAACCTTAAGGTTTAATGTTAATTTTCTGGTTGCATTTTGAACCTACTGGAGACTAGTTACCCTTCTTTTCTTGCCTATTTCTCATTTTTGGAGTGAAAATGTTTACCCTATTATCTCTCCCATCATTCTATTCTGGAAGTAGAGAATTTGTTTTGATTTCACAGGCGTGCAGCTGGAAGGAATCTGCCTGAGGGTGAATTGGGCCTTAAGTCTCACCCATATCCAATTTAGATGAGACTCTGGACTTTGGATTTTGAGTTGAAGCTGGCATGTGTTAAGAATTTTGGGACCATTATAATGAAATGTATATATTTTGTATATGAAAGAGACATGAGCATGTTGGGGGGATGTCATGGGCAGAATGCTATAATTTGAATGCCTTCTCCAAAAACTCCTGTTGAAATTTAACTGCTACTGTGATGGTCTTGGGTGGTGATTGTGTTATGATTAGATGAATGCCATTAGTTTTGCGGGAGTGCTTTCATGACAAAAGTGAGCCCTGTCTGGCATGTTCTCTTCTCTCTTTCTTACACATACACACACACACGCGCACGCGCGCGCGCACGTGCCCGCGTATGTACATGTGCATGTGCACGCTCACTGTGTGATACCCTCTTTTGTGTTATGAGGCATAAAGGTCTGCACCGAACGTACCCTTTGACCTGGGACTACCTAACTCTAGAATTGAAAAATGGAGCTTCTTTTGTTTATAAATTACCTAGTCTGATGTTCTGTTATAACAATGGAAAATAAACTAAGACAACACAGTTTCCAGCTCATAGAACTCACCTCAAACACCTATGATACAGAACTCAAGCTTAAATCAACTGAATCCTTCTTTGAGAGGAAATAAATTACCTTCAATTGTTATTATCCCCTGCTGTCACACATCTAATTATATAAATGATGTCTCCTGCAAATAGTAAGGCTTTTGGGTTTTATTTATTTAAAATAAGCATATGTTATACATATTATTCTGTGAACCCCAGAATATATCTCATGTATTAGAGACATATTCTTTTATTACCCAGGATTCTCTAGAGCAGCAGAACCAATGGAATGTATGCAGTGTGATATGAAAATGTGATGAATGTTTAAATGAAAAAAAATTACAGTAGAACATACAATACCCTAAATCTCCCCCAAAATATTCTCCCTCTCTTCCAACACACTTGTCCCGTTGTTCTTGCCACTTTCTAGAGCAGCTCTGGAAATCTTCTTTCGTGAGTGTCTTTAGTTGTGCTGTTGTGGTTGCCTTGATGTCCTGAATTAATTCAAAACTGTTTTCATGGTCATTTTGATTTTGGGGAAGAGACAGAAGTTGCACAGTTCTAGAAGGTGGGTGAGGGCCCACCATAGTATTTTTACTTGACAAAAATTGCCGTATCAGAAGCCATGAATAACATAGAGCATTGCCATGATAGAGGATGATACCATTGCCCATCTCTCAGGTCATTTTTATGCTTGTAATTTATTAAATGTTCTAATAGGCCCTTTTAATATTCAGAATTCACTGAGAAGTTCCTGAGTACACATTCAGCATGCACACTTCCATCAAAGTAATAACACACTCAGCATCACCTTGATGTTGGATCTTGATTGATGCAATTTTTTCATGTGAGGTGAACTAGGTGATTTTCTTTCTTTCTTTCTTTCTTTCTTTCTTTCTTTCTTTTTTTTTTTCTTTTTGAGACAGGGTCTTGTTATGCAGTTCAGGCTGGCCTTCAACTCACTTTGTAGCCCTGGCTGGCCTTGAACTCTCACCAATCCTCCTGCCTCAGTTTCCCAAGTGCTGGGATTACAGGTATGCGCCACCTCGCCCAGCTGAACTAGATGATTTAAATTGAGAACTCTGAATCTTGGTCTCAGGATCATAGCCAAAGACCAAGTTTCATCTCCTATGATGACACTTCTTAAAATGCGAGAACCTGAAGCTGCATGATCATGCAAACCCAATGAAATTGACAAGATTTCATGTTAATTCACTGTGACCCATGATTTACTGCACACTTTAAGGCACACCTCTCAACCATAGCTCACAACCAACTGCTGCGCCAAGGTGAAACTTGTCACTGTTACCCAGTTTGATGTACAGCTGCTCTTATTGAAGTTCCCCACCCTCCCATTGGAGGATACTCTGCAGCAAGTGCTATATTTTTTGGTCACACCTGGTTAGATCAGCTTACACAATCAGAGGCCAGATAGCCCTGCAGTGGCCATCTGCAGGCTGGCCGGCAAAACCAGCAGCTGCTCATCCCAGGAAGCTGGAAGCCTCAGAACATGAGGCACCAAGGGTGCAGCCCCCAGGACGAAGCTGAAGTCCTAGAAGTTCCCACAAGTGGTTGGTGTTAATTTTCACTCAAAGGCTAAAGAATGCAGAGCCTGATGTCCCTGTCAGAAGAATTTATCATTTCAAGAAGATTTGAGCTTGCATGTATATGAATCTCCCCCTCTACTTTTTATTCCATCCTGAGCTTTGCCTATTGAGTAAGAGCTTTCCCCCATCACATCACTGTCCCACTTGTCAACAGTCTCTGGAAACACCCACAAAGACACTTCCAGAAGTGTGCTTTGCCGGTTTTTTAGGTGACTCACAATTCAAACTGATAACTGAGATTAACCATCAAATATGAAAGTATATCTTAGCCCTACCTTACTTTTTAAAAAACTCCAGGCACTATATCAGATCTTTTGCCATGGTCTAAATCTCATGTGCTGAAGGCGTGTCTGAGAGCTGAGGAGATCTTTGGGCAGTGAAGGAATTACAAGTGCATTAATCCCGTGATATCATCCTTCGATGGCATTATTGGGATGGAATAGGAGTGGGAAGCGGAGGCTCGTTGAAGGGAGTGGATCCTTGGCTACTACATCTCGTCAGCCCCAGCCCCTTCCTCTCTGGCTGCCTGGCTCTTTCTGCTTCCTGGTTGCCCTTAAGTTTCCTCCACTGTGCTCTTCTGCCATCTGTTTCTTCCTTGCCTCAGGTCTAAAAGCAAATGGAGCTGATTAACCATGAACTCCAACAGCTGAAACTTGGAGCCAAACAAAGCTTTCCCCTTTAAACTGTTCCACCTCAGGTAGCCTGTTACAGGGGGAGAGCTGACTAAAGCACCCTTACTTTTAAGGGCAATTTGTTTATTTTGCAGTACTGGGCATAGAGCTTACGGTGTTTGTACTGAGCTACATCTCCAGAGCTTTTAAAATTTTTAAAAAGGTTTTGAGACAGTTTTCATTAAATTGCTAAATTCCTCAGGTTGAGTTTGAACTTTTGATCCTCCTGCCTCAGCCTTTCAGATGCTGGGATTGTAGGTGTGCACTACCACACCCATCTCTAACACACCCTTACACTGATGAACATTAAGGTTGTTTGTTGAATTTAATTAATTATTGAATAAGGCCTGCCTGTACTGGGGACACAATTTGCACCATATAGCCAAAACCATATAGCTCTGACACCTCACTTCAGCAAGTGAAAAAGTGATTAAACAGTCTCAGAACTGTGGGTCAGAAAATGCTTCCTCCCTCCCCACCTTCTAGATCCCTTTGGGAAGTGCGGCGGAGGGCAACTTGCCGTGACTCAGCCCTTCAAGGGTGAGTAACTTTCTGATTTCCTGAATGCAAACTGCTGACCGTGTTAGCCCTACCTTACATTCCTCAGTGGTCACTTCTCACCGAAGGGCAGCGGGACATGATCTTTGCCTTGTCACAGCATTCCAATTGCCATGGCTTTAAAAAGAAGCACCTGTCACTCTCTGTGTATCCCTGGAACATGAAGGTGCATCAAGGGCTTAACAATATTTTTACCTGCTGTTCTAAGTAAAACTTTAGATTGCAAGTGACAGAAACTGACCAAACATAAATGGAACAGGCTATACGCTGGCTCATGTGAACAGGAAGCTCCAGGAGTTGCAGACATGGCTGCACTGGGGGTTTGAAGGATGTTATTAACCCTACTTGCCTTTCTGTCTCTTGGCTGTGCTTGTCTGCTCCTTTTTGTTTTCTTGGTAGATTTTCTTCATTCGATACAAGATGCCCCCAGCTGCTATCATCCTCTCCTTACAACTTATGATCTCAGAACAGTTTCCAGACATCTCTAGCAAAAATCTCAGAAAAGATTCCTATTGGCCTGGATGGGACATACGTTTATTTTTTATGTAGGGTCGGGCCTGGGGCATGGGTGCCCTAGGTGGCTGGCCAGGAACTGTTCATGGGGCCTCTTGCCTGGGTGTATGGGAGATGCCCCACCTGAACCATACAGATAGAGCAGGGGAAGATGTGGTCAAGGAAAGGCTGGGCCGACACCCAGGGCTCCACTGTGCCTGCCTCTGCCAGGTCCTGTCTGGTTGTCTCTGTGGAGAGAGGGTTCTTGCTATTTAACTGCAGAGGTGGATGTGACTTGGCTCCAAACAGACAGCTATGCAGAGTGTCAGATCCTGCTCAGACCTGTCTTCAGTTCCCAGGCCACCGCAGGCCAAAGCCACAGTTGTGAGGGTTGGGGGCTGCCTAGCCAGGCCCACAATCTGAGGCCAGCCGTCCCTTGACCCTCAGCCTGCATAATATGGGATCCCTGGCCAGTAAAGACAGATACCTGAGAATCAGCCCCAGAGGAGAGGCACTGTGCAACTCCAGGTGGGTGCAGTTATTCAAGAAGTGGCTCCGTCCCAGCATTTCAGGGTACTCTCTTAGCTGGACGTCCTGTGTTCAGGGGTCAGCTCCAACCCATCTTCTACATAGTGGCCTGACCTCTGAGGGAGAGAGGAGCACCTGGCCTGACTTCCTGGGAGTCCTGGCCACTTTGCCCTTGCTGCTCACCAAGGAGGATTTCTGCTGTGGAGCATCCCTGTCTCTGGGCTGCAGGAGACATTCTTGGATTTGGGGGTGCTTAGGTGCCAGGAGCTGGAAGGGGGACAGTCAAAGGACTGGGGGCAGGGGACTGGAAGACAACACTATAAGGTGGCGTTAGGGTCAGCACCCAGTCTATAGTTCCAGGCTAGACACTGTGCCTCCTCCCTTGGGCCTTATCCACTTTTGGCCCCTCCTGGAGTGCCCTTGCCTGCCTGGTCAGACACTGATTACCTTCAAACCCCAGCACACCATGAGCAGTCACTTCACAATAACCAGAGAACCTTTTGGTGAGTGGCAGTGAAGATGGGTCGTGCTCTGTGTTCTGAGCGCACCCACAGCCTGGGGTTAACCTGACTCCCCGACACACAGACACACGTACACACCCTGAAAAACCCTCAACTCATCATTAGTGGGAGTTGGTGTATCAGAAACCAGCTTTTTGCTCCATGGGGGTGTCAGTGTGATCGTGTTCACGGATTATTACCTCTATCTACGAAGGTAATTAAGGTTAACTGGAGTCATAGGGTGTGTCCTTATAAGAAAGGGACACCAGATCTCTACCCCCACAATACATTCCACATGAAGATACAGAGAGAAGGGCTTGTGCGCAAACCAAGCAGAAGCCCAGCAGGCCAATGGAACCCTGCTGGAACTTGATCTTGAACTTCCAGCCTCCAGAACTGTGAGAGAATAAATTTCTGTTGCTTTGGCTGCCCCTTCTGAGGTGCTTTGTTATGATAGCCGAGGCAGGATAGCACACTTGCCAAGTGCACTACACATCCTTGATGTGTATCTCATGGTCTGCTCCTCGGCGATTCCAAGGGCAGGTGCTGTACTTCATTAGGAATCAGAGAGATACAACTTAAAACCACAGTGCAACACCATTCATGCTTGCTAGGATGGCCAGAAGGAAATTTGACCATACCAGGATGCAAAGTTGCTGATACAGTTGATGGAAGTGTGAATTGGCAAAACATTTTGGAAAACTATTTTCTGGTATCAGTAAATCTGAAGATATGTTGACCTTGTTATCCAGCGACTTCACTACCAGCATACACCCAGCAGAAATTCAAATGTATGTTCACCAAAAGACAGACACAAAATGTTCAAAGCAGCACTATTTCTAACAGATCTAAACTGGAAATGGCCCAAGTCCATCAACAGTAGAATAAACACATGGTGGGATAGTCACACAATGAAATACTATACAGCAATGAAATGAACTTTGCATTGTGATTTTGGATGACTCAACAAAAATGTTGTGCAAAAAAAGCCAGACACAAAAGAGTGCATGGCTTAAGATTCAGCTTGTATAGATTTCAAAAGTATTGCTGGGCATGGTGGCACACACCTATAATGCCAGCACTCAGAAGGCTGAGGCAGGAGGATTGTTTTAAGTTTGAGACCAGCCCGGGCTACAAAGTGAGCTAAAGCCTGGCCTGAACTGCATAGCAAAATCCTATCTCAAAAAGACCAAAAAAAAGAAAAAGTTCAAAAGTATAAAATTCATACAGAAGAATATAAATCATAAATCCGTACAGCTCAATGAGTTTTCACAAGTTGAAAACAGCCATGTAGCTTGCATGTAGAGCACGAGACAGAACATGACTAATATAGACAATACAGATAGTCCAATAATAATACAGCTAGTGCACCTGGGGCTCTAGGTCTGCCCCCTCCACCCATGCAAACCTGTACAATGCCCTCGGCCTACCCTTTCAGCACCCTGTCCTAAGGCTTTGGAAGCAAAGATAAGAAAAGCAAAGACCCTCAAGCCTACCCTAGAGAATTCCCAAACTTCAAACCAGGACCTGTCTGCACCAGATCTGCTACCATGACCTGCAGTTAATTTCTTCACCTGGAACTCACTGAAGGTTCATGTACATGGACTGCATCTCATACACCCAGTTAGAACAGGAGGAATTATGGGAGAGGACACCTACAGTAGATGCAGCTGACATGATTCAGCACCCTTTCTATCACGGCAGTCATGCTCTAGAAGACCCCAGAGGGAGGTGCCCCAGAACTGGCACATTTTAAACCCCTGCACCTCATGCCCTTGTGCTTGTGCTATTTTCCTTTTGCAAACACAAGCCTGAGATTTCCAATGCCTTTGTAAACTTTGCTCTTTTTTAATTACTATCCTGCACTACATCCAATTCTTTGTCATACACACGCACCTAGGAACTGGTCCTGAACCCCGGCACCCGTGGTGCCTCCCCACCCGCTCTCAGTCACTGCCCTCCCAGGACAAAGCACCATCCTAACTTCTAATACCATAGATTTGTTTTGTCTGTATTAAAACTATACAATTGAGTATGATGGTACATACTACTCAGCTTTGTACTTCTGGTTTGTTGGATCGTCGATGTGGTTTTATGGTTCTGGTGCAATTTCTATAGTCTTCCTGCTATTGCTGAGTTTCTGGGTAGTTTCTGGCCAAAGGTGACTATGAACATTCTAGAGTACATTTTTAGAAAATGAACATATCTAGGCATGTGCTTTGGATATATACCTAGGAGTAGAACTGTTGTTTCATTGTTTGCTTTGGTTTAATTTTTCTGTCTCTCTGGAGGTCTGTGACTCTTCTTCCATGTTGAAGTCAGCAGGCCTCATTTTCCCCTTGTAGCTGGACCTGCCTGCTTACCCCAGGTGCTGTGCGGCTCTGAGAGTGTCTTAAGGGAGTAGGAACAGAGTGTACATAGCTTGGTCCCTTTGATCTCTTGGCTCAGCTCCTGACATACCTGAGGCCAAAGGTGTCCCAGGCAGGGCTGGCACTGCAGGCCCGGCCCAGCTGCTTCTCAGCCAGGCACAGGAAAAGGGCCAGTGGGTGAGCCTCAGGTCAGGCCTGAGCCAGGCAGGCCAGAAGCCGCCCTAGGTGTGTGTGTGTGGGGTGTCCAGGACTAGGCAGTGGCTTGGCTGAGGGGTCCAGGACTCCCTGGACAAGCGCTAAGTGGGCCATACTCTACCCAGCTGAGAAGTCAGCTTCTTTAGTGCCATCTGATCTTCCTGGGCCTCCATTGCCTCCTCTGTTAGTGGGAATCAGAGCTACTTTTTTTGCCTGATTAAGGACTAAAGGAGATTGTAGATGCTTGCTAGGTCCATGGGGGCACTGTCAACCCATTTCACAGCCAAGGAAAGTGAGGCACAGAGAGTTTAAGAGACTGCCCTGAATTTAATGTACTCCCTGAATGAATTTGAATTCAAGTCCATCTGGATCTGAAGATGGCTTTTCTCACTTCCTGAGGCTGCCTGCCTTTCGCCTGACCTGGAAAGACTTGAGAGGTAGAGGGAAGGTCACTCCCAAGTCAACCTATGTCTTTTCCAGCACTTGAATTTCTACCATCAGAACTTGTTCCTCTAGGTCAAAGAACACGCTTTTCTCAAAGTGTTCAGGGATGAAGAACAGGATCCCACTTCAGGCATTTTGTCTGCTGGCAACTGTCTGGCAGGGCAGGAGAGCAGGTGCCCTGGATAGGCCTGAGAGTCTTCCTTTCACCCCCAGGCCCTGAGCCACTTTATGAGAACAAGACTGAGGTCCAGGGAAGGGTCCTTAGCTGCTCAGACCCATGTCGGGGCCTACTGCCACCACCGCCCCCCACCCCCAAGGCCGTGGCCCTGGACTGTTTTAGGTACACTACCAGCTAGAATCCTGCCTCTCTCCCTTTGCACACACAGCCCCAGGCACCACCTGACACCTCCACACACAGCCAGGTGGAGCTGCCGCTGAGCTTTCCCTGGAGCTGGGGCCTCTCTCCTTGCCTGGGGCTGCACATTGCTGCTTCTCACTCTGACCGAGTCCCTTGTCCTCTGACATGGGGCCCCTTTGGCACAAGGAGTTTTTGGCTGCTGAAGGCACACATTGCCTCCCATCTTGCCTGAGGCACCCCAGAAGCAGACCACCACGGGACTTGAGAGGAAAGTGTGTTTGTTGTGTATTTTGAGGTGGTGCAAGATGCCACAAGGATGTGGGAAGTGAGACCTGGGAGGAAGCCAGTGGAAGTGAGCTACTGAACAGCAGGTAGGGATCTGGGGCGCCACCCACCTGGGGCTGTCCCCTAGGCCCAGCCTCTGGAGTGTCCTGCCATGGAGTGAAGAAGCTGGGGCCTTGGTCCACCAACCTAGATGACCCATCCACCAGCCAGGGCTGCTCCTGGGGCATGAACTCTGAACTTTGGTACTTTCAGCAGCCCCTGGGGCTAAGTCCCAGAGACCTGCTTTTAGGGCCAAGGGGTGTGGGAGGTGTTCTCCAAAGAAAATAAATAGTGAGTGGCCCAGAGAGCCTGAGAATGGCCCTGGAGGCCAGCACTTGGGTCTGGGTTTTCTTATGGGGCAGAGGTAGGTTCTATAAAATGGCACAAAAATGCCACCAGCAGGTGCCTGGTGAAAATCAGAGGCAGTAAGCCTGGGGTGGAGACTGGTAAATGGCGCTTTTTCTTCCCTTCTCCAGGCAAGGAGCGGGCTGACTCATGGGTCTGGAGGCACCCGGCGACCGGCTGTTTGGACCAAACATTGCTATGCACGGAGTCCCCACCCTCCCTCACCTTCCTACTTTATCTCAAATCTTCAAATACTAACTGTTGTTAAGCCAGGACAGGTTGGGGTAGGATAGGGGCCCCTGGAATGCTGTGAGCCTCACACTGCTCTAAGGAGTCCAAGGTTCATTAGGAAAACAGGTAGATGAGTGGCCAGGCATGGGCTTTGGGAGGTGGGTAGAAGGTTGTGAGAGGCAAGGGGCAGTGCAGGAAGAGGGGACATGGATAGAAATTGTTCTGGGACAGAGGTGAGGTGAGCAGAGCAACAGGGCAGGGGGCAGAGTGTGCATTTAGAGACTTTTCTCCAACAGGAGCTTGAGATGCAACAGAAGAGACAATTGTGCCAACAGAGTGGGAGCTTACCCACAGCCATCAGAGGGGGACTGCTCTGGGGCTGTCTGATTTCCAGGCCGGGGCTCTGCCTGATACACTCTTCACCCACAGGGAGAGAGGGTGTTCAGGGCAGGGCAGCCTCAGAAACGGAGGCAGGCTCTGGGCTCTGGCTTTTCTAGACTCCCATGTGCACATAGGCAGCCCTGCTGTCTCACAGCCCCCGGAAATGGGAGGTGGGAAACTCTCCACTCTCGGGCTTTCTATTCACATTCCATTTGAAATCTGCATCTGTCATATAATCATGCTTGTTTTTAAAATAAATAGGGATTATAATGACTGGCTAATTGCTGAAGCAATTAATCCACACGTAACTAAACAAAATTTTCAAAGTTTATACAGTGACAAAGTTCCCAGTGAGTAGGGGACAGAGGTAGGGGTGAGGCCAGGTAGGGATACCACTGGAGGAAATACCCTGTCTCTCAGAGGCTGAGGTGGCAGTTTGGAGGGTGGCGCCATTTCCCCTGTGCAAATGTACGCTTGTGTGTGTTCACATCTGTAGTCACAGTGCAGTGGTTCCATGCACAGTTATGTCCCCCCAACACCTCTAGATCCACATGCATGTGGAGGCACCGCATACACTTACATTTACTTCATACACATGTTCTTACACACACTCAGAAGCACATACTACCCACACACCCATGCATGTGTGTTTTTGCCAGTCTCATGTACCCACAGGCGCAATCAGATTCTTGTGCACACGCACCCTTAAATGTACACACTCATCCACGCACCCTCAACCTAGCAAGGACACCTACACAGGGGCACTCAGAATCACACACACAGGTTAACGTGAGCACACACATGCGTTGTGCATGTGAGAAACAAACCCGATGCTTGTAGGAGAGACATGCAGGAGTATCCTCAGTTGCATGTATAGGAGTACATGTTACATCCAGGTGTACCCGTATGTACACATGTGCTCATACGTGAGTGCCTTCTACGTGCAATCTCAGCTCAGCCAGGTGGGACCCCACTGTTCCAAGGTTACTGCACTGAAGAGAGATCACAGAGAAGGAGCCTCAGATTCCTGGCCCTGAAGGGACATAGGTGTGCTCGCTTTCTCTGCCCCCTCCACCAGTCTCTCATCCAGCCCGGGAGGAGCTCTCCTCCCACCCCAGGATTAATGAAAGAATGTAGTGCACGTGGAGCCCCTAGAGGGGATCAATTCTGCACATGCGGGGGGCAGCCTAGGGGTGGCAGCTGAGGCAGGACCCTAGAAACTGTTCCCAGAAGGGACAGCGATCTGCCTGGGTCTACACAGCAAAGCCTGGGAAAAGGCAAAACCAGGATCTAGCCTTCTGTAAAAAAATCAGTTTGGGCCATCGATTGAGAGGCAACCAGCACGCCCCTGAACACCCCAGGACACTCACAGGTCTGGGTGCTCAAAGTTCTCCTGCTGCACATGCTTTGGGATGGAAATGGGAAGTCCCCACAAGGTGCCCACTCAGAGGCATGTTTATCATGGAAGCTAGGGTCAGCTAAAGGCCAGCCAGTTCCTCCTCTACACCCAAACTCCCAGGGGCAGTGAGAGTTGAAGGGCAAGGGTCTGACCTCTGCCCAACAGTAGCAGCACTGGAAGAGAGTAGACGGATCCTCTGTCAAACCTGGGGAGCAAGTGGATCATGAGGGACAGATCCATGCTCCTCGCCTTCTTTGAGAAGAAGCCAAGCAGGTCCATCTCTTTCATATACCAGAATCCATGTACAAGAAGTGCTTTCGCCATTAGATGAGCAAGCAATGAGCAGTCATAAAATCCGGCTCAGTGCTGGAAGGAATGCAAGAATACAGATGCTTGCTCCCGGAGGCGATAGGAGAGCGCTTCAGTGGAACGCTTTATTTATTTCTTGGATTGACTGATTGATTGATTGATTGTAGTACTAGGGATTGAACCCAGAGCCTTTGCGCTGGTATTTGAGACAGGGTTTTGCTAAATTGCCCAGGCTTGGCTCAAACTTGTGACATTCGTGCCTTAGCCTCTCCCAGTACCGCAATTACAGTCATAGATTGTCAGGCCTTCCAGGCTTGGCAGGATATTTGCAAGGTGCTTACTCTTTGACCTAGTGATTTCCCTTCTAACACTCCATCCTTTGTGGACAGCAATGTGTAAATTAGGTCTTTACTGCAGCCCTGGTATGCAAACTGCAGACCGGGCCAAATGGGACCCTTGGCAAGGGCTGAGCAACATTAGGCTCATTGAAAGAACTTTTGTCCGTGCTGTGTTCCTCAACGGAGCTGCTGAAACAAAGGCTGGGTTAGATCTGTGTGGTCTGGGATGAGTTCTGTGGTGTGAGGAAAGCAGATCACAGAAGAGCAAGATCTATGTTTCTATTTGCTATTTTAAAACACTTCTAAAAAGCTGGAAGTGCATCTGAGTCCATAGAACCAGTCCATGTGCTCATTTTTTGGAGTGAGGAGGCAGGGGAAACTCTCAATATTCCTATAGCCACAGCTTTTCTTCATATCTCACAGTACATTTATAATTAAACAGAACACATTAATGTTTCTTGTCTCATTTAACTAGTGGATGCCCACCGGAGGCAGAGTTCTACCCAAGACCACACACTCAATGGTGCCAGCCAGGACTGCAGCGCTTACCTTTACCCCACCCAAGGATTCTTCTGCTGCCCAAGGGCAGGGTGTTGCCCAGGAAAGGAGCTGCTCTGGCTTCCCTGGCAGGAAATTCAGCTCAGAGTTGCAGGCTGCTGATGCTTTGTAGAGGAGCAGGCTCCTCTGGGTGTGAAAGGTTGTCCCATTCTTGGGACATGTCCTGTGCACTGAGATGCCAGTGCTTCTTCATGAGGATCCTGAGATCCCCACCTTGCTTGGGGTCTTGTCTGGCAGCCCTGACTCTGCCACCTTCAGAAATGTTGCCAAGAAAGGCAACACTTTGGTAAGTGCCCTTTGGTGCTTCCTCTGGGGCAGTTTCCTGGATGTGCTGACCTACACCAGCTTAGTTGACAGAGAAGGCAGTGTGGGGCAGTGGTTAGGGCTATCGCCTCCAAGGCCATGTTGGGGCACAGCCCACCAGTGCTGCTTATGAGCTAAGTGAGCTAGCTTACTCTTTCTGGACCTTGGTCTTTTTGTCCGTATGAGTGATACCAATAGCATTGTCCTACAGAGTCACTGAGGCTTTACGCTAGCAAGCGGGGAAACCCAAGTGTCTATCAATGGGTGAATGGATAAAGAAAATGGGATCTATCCCTGAAGAAAGATCATCCAGCCCCAAAAAATAAATTAAGACTATCTAGAGATATGTGCCATAGGTGAGACTTGGAACATTAGGCTCAATGAAAGAAGATCATATGTTGCATGATTCCATTTGCAAGATGTGATGAAATTCTATGGCCAATGTTTAAATTTTAATAAAATTTATTCCAGTAAAAAGACATACTATCAATAATCCCCCTTGAAATACTCTCATCAGCTTCAACACTTTTGTCCCATCATCCTTGCTGCTTTCTGAAGCAGTTTTGTAAGCACTCTTTTGTGTCTTTTTGAAGTGTGATCACAAACATGGCAAGTACTGTCAAGAGCCATCCAACCAAAAGGTAGGCTCATAAAATCATGGCGCGTCCTCATCTGCCTTATTCACTGCACCTGGAGCTGTGCAACTTCTGAGTCTTTCCCGAAGTCAAAATGACCATGCAAAGTACCCTTGGGACAGGTTCAGGACACCAAAGCTGCCATGACAGTGCAGCTGAAGACATATGTGAAGCAGAACTTCAGAATGGCTTCACAAAGTGGCAAGAGTGGTGCACTAAGTGTGTTCGAAGCAACAGGGTTATTTGGAGAGGGTCTTAGTTACTTTTCTTGTTGCTGAGGCAAAATACCTGACTCTCAAGGTTAAAGGAGGAAAGGTTTATTTCAGCTCACAGTTTGCTCACAAAGGTTTCTGTCCATAGTTGGCAGGCTCCAAAGCAGCGTGGCATGGCAGAGGGGCGTCGCAGATGAGAAACAGTTTGTAGCAGACAGAAGGCAGCAAAGCACTGAAGTAGCCGCCTCTCCCTTTATCCCTTCCAGGTTACCTGCCTTTTCGGTGGTGCCATCCACACCCAGGAGGGCCTTCCCATTTTCCAAGCCCAGAACTATGCCAAACCAATCAACACACTAATTGACACATTCTTTTTTTTTTTAAATTTTATTTTAAAGACAAAAGAATGGAGACATATGAACCAGAGTAAGCCATAAACAATGCAGAAAATACAAAATTATACAGAATATAGTAGGGAATTACCACTGGCTGTTGTATTACATAGTGTTATCTTCATATTAGTTAACACAAAAACATTAAAGGAAATACCGAATTACAGAGACGACAGTAAGGAATTTGCACTGGATGCTGTATAATATAAAGTTATCTTCACTTCTGTTAATACAAAAACAATTGAGGAAATGCAGAATTATAGAGAACACAGAAGGGAATTAGCTCTGGGTGCTGTCCTACATAATGTTACCTTCACCTTTGTTACTCAGTTACACTAATGATGGCCCATTTGATCATTCAGTTTTTCTCCTCCCTCATCTCCATTGCCCTACCACTCAATCAGTCATCTTCCCTGTGATAATAACTGTACTCCTGGGTTTATCTATACCCCTGGACTCTCACCTTGGGAAGACATATAGCTGCCTCAGACTATACTATAACATACATGGGTGCATACAAACTGCCATGGTCAGAGGTGGAAAAGCACATATGCTCACAGCGGACCACCCAGCTCTACCCCATCGCCGTGCTATGGGTGGGGGCGGGTCCAGTCTGTGAGGTACCCTCAGCGGGGCCCTCAGCAGAGCAGCCACAGGGCCCACAGAGGAGCAGCCGCAGGGCCCTCAGCAGAGCAGCCACAGGGCCCACAGAGGAGCAGCCGCAGGGCCCTCAGCGGAGCAGCCACGGGGCCCACAGCAGAGCAGCTGCCAGGGCCCATGGTGGAGCAGCTGCCAGGGCCCACTGCAGAGCAGCCGTGGGGCCCACAGCGGAGCAGCTGCGGGGCCCACTGCGGTGGAGCAGCCTCGGGGCCCAGAGCAGAGCAGCCGCCAGGGCCCACTGTGGAGTGGCCGCGGGGCCCACAGTGGAGCAGCCGCGGGGCCCACTGTGGAGCAGCTGCGGGGCCCACAGCGGACACATTCTTAATCCTAGCATCACACATCCTAGGTCCAGCCACCTCTGCAAAGCCCCACCTATGACTGACTGCTTGAGGCTTTTTTTTGTACCAGGAATCAAACTGAGGACCTAGAGCTTGCCAGGCAGGTGCTTGTGCTGCTGAGCTAGTTCCCTGGCCCTGCATAAAGCCTTGTGCGGACATCTAGGCACAAGCCACAACAGAGGAGAATTATTGGCAATGTCTTTTCCAGTAATAACTTTTTTTAAAAAGTTAATTGTTAATCACACTGCATAAGAAATATTCAGAATAGGCAAATTTATAAAGACAGAACTAGATTAGTGGTTTCCTAGGGCTTGGGGGTGGGCACTGACTGCTAATGGGCAAGAAATGTCCTTTGTGGGGTGGTGAAATGTTCTGGAATTATAGTGCTGATGATTGTATAATTTTGCAGATGCAGTAAATATCTCTGAGTCACGCACATTAAAGGGGTGAATTTTACAGTGTATTTATGTCTCAATAAAAACATACAGCAAAAATGAATTAGGAATAAATACAAACTTTGTTTATAAATGTACCACACAGTGTTATTTTATCAGTGGTGTAGAGGAGAAAGAATCCTGTCCTCTACCTTCATATTTCCGTAACTTGGACCTGCAAATTAAATTCATGGTGGCCTGTTTACAGAAGAAAAGCCACACAATTTGTTTACTTTAATTTTCACATGCATGGAGGCCTTCATAGAAAAGCAGCAAAGACTCAGACAGGCAGTTAGACCCAAGGACGTACGTATCATTTTAGCAAAGGACTATGGACTTGGGGAGACATGACAAGAGAAAGAAGGGGCTGGGCTTCTAGGGATGGCATGCTGTAGGGGACATTCATGTGGGAGGATGAAGGGCGGATAAGGCGACTTCAGTACTGGGTGCCCAGTTCCCGCCTGTGCTCTAGCCTTTGGGCTCAGTGCTGAGGGTTGTGCCCTGCCTGGTTTGGGGCAGGGAGGGGAAGCCTCATCACAAAGGAGCATTTCTGTTCTGCTTTTCAGCAGATAGAGAAGAGCTCTTCCTGCCTGAGCGACTTCTTGATCTACCTTTAGCTCAAAGCAATCCTGATGTGAAAGGGGTATATTTTGGGGTGGCACCTTGGTGGGAAACTAGACAAACTTAAATATGCACCTAAGGGGTAACAAACACATCATGAAACACTTTTACAATGACGTACTATGTAGTCATGAATAAGGCTTTGTTTAGAAAAATGGTTTTTCAATCAAATAAAGTACTCAGGACAGTGTCTGGTGCATATTAAATGCCTTTTTTGGGGTCAGTTTCTATTATTGAACTCTAGAATAATAACCTTGTAAGGTCAGGCCTTTCATCCCCACTATGGCAGAGAAGGAAACCGAGGCACAGAGGGGACGTGACATGGCTGCACTGCCTTCCTTCTGGCCTGCTGTCCGGCACAGGCAGAGTCTGGCCTTCTGGTCACTTGGGTGCCCTTCCTGACTCCACTGCTTCCCGGGTGTGAGGCACCTCTCTGAGCCACGTGGGCTGGGTCTGCCTGTCAAGGGGAGGAGGCAGCTCTGAGAGTGCAGCTGGTCCTGCTGTTACTGTTTCTGGGAGCAGGCTTGTGTGGCAGAACTGGGGCCAGAGGGTGGAGACCCTGACAGTCTCCCACGGCCTGTGCCACTAACTGGGAGATGGGGAAAGCTTTAGGAGGCGGGACCTACTGGAAGAAAGCTAGGTTGCTGGGTGCATGGCCCTGAAGGTGACTGTGGGACCCGGCCTCTCCACTTCCCTCTTGTTTCACTTCTCAGCCACCATGAGCTGAGCAGCTTGCTCCACAGGTGCTTCCACCACGGTGTGCCACCTTGGCACAGGCCCGGCTGACCACGGACTGAAACCGCCAAAACTGAGCTAAAATAAATCTGCCTTATTTTCTTTTTGAAACAGGGTCTTGCTATCGTAGTCCAGGCTGGCCTCAAGCTTCTGTGATCTTCCCTCCTGTCTCAGCCTCCCAAGTGCTGGGGTTAGCGTCCCTCTTTTTTAAATGGATAATCTCTAGATTTTGTTGCTATAACAGAGAGATGACAGTGGCAGACAGGATCACTTCTTACAGCCCTCGCTGCCCAGAAGTAGCGAGCCACTGAGGGAGAGGACAGCCCCAGGCCACCACCAGCAGGAGGCCATGCAAGCGAGGCCAGGGACCCGGCCTCCCTTTTGGCAGTCCTTGCTCCAGTCACTGTCTGCAGGCCCCTTTTAAACAGGCTGTCCTTAGGAAAGTTGTCCCACCCCCTCAGGCCTCAGTTTCCCTCACTGAGCCAGTCCAGAATGGTGGTTATGATGAGTACTTTTTGGACAAAGATAGCCCGGGTCCAACCCTAGCTTCCCTGCAGATGCTCTCTGATCACCTGACCCTGGATAAGGCAGTTCACTTCTCTGAGCCTCAGGTTTTCCTCTGCAAAGTAGAGATAGTCACATCCTCACCTCACTGCTCCTTGTAAGGATGAGGGCCTTGGTGTGTGACAGGGTCACAAGGCCGGTTGGCTGTCGCTCTTACCACCGGTGCTGTATTAGCCTCGAAGGGCCTTGGACGCATGTGTGTGCCTGGAGGCAAGGGGCTGGTCCCCAAGTCTGCCCCCCAGCTCCCAGGCTGCAGTACTCCCGACTTCAGCAGCAAGTGATCGACAGGCCAGGCTGGTGGCCTCCTGGCAGGCCTATCCTGGCAGCTACTTCCGCAGGGCGAGGCCCTGGGGGCTTCGGAGAATTAATTCGGTTGCATTCTTCTTCCTAGGCTCCTGGCGAGCCCACACGCGGCCCCTTCTGAGTTGCCGAGGGCTCTTGGCTCCGATCCCTGGCAGGCCAAGGTGAGGCCCACACTCCGCTCTTTTCTGAGAGGGGCTGGGGGCCCCTGTGAACCAGAAGCCCCGGCCTAGGGAGGGCCAGTGATTAGCCAGCAGCTTGAGGCCGGCTGCTGTCCTGGCCCTCCCTCGCTCAGCAACCTTCACTAGCTACCATCACTCAGGATCAGACCCCTGGCCCTGCGTGCTCTTCCCAGCCGGGCCCTGGCTGCTCAGGCCAGCTGTCTCTCCCAGGACTCCCCTGGCCAGTCACACTGGCAGGGCTCATTCAGCTGTGGGATGCGCTGTCCCTCAAGCGGAGACGTGCAAACCCTGCTCACTCTGCGCGCTGCTTACTGCCAGCCAGCCAGAGGCTGGCTCACAGCCTTCCCCACCTGCTGTCCTTTCTCTGCCTGGTTTCCCTGCCAGCCTGGAGGACTTGAAGGGCAGTGCTGTGGGGAGCAGCAGAGCAAAGCATGATGGTAGGGGAATTGCCAGCACAGTGGGGCAACAGCTGCTGCGAGTGTGCTCTGCCTGGAGCGCGGCCCCAGTGCAGGCGTCCGGGCTCACACTGCCCTTGTCCGCCCCGACCCTCCAGCCTCCCCACCGCCCTTACATCATGGAAGGTTTTGAGGGCAGCTCCCTTCTTGGGAGGGAGCCTTTGATTCACCTGTGCTCCCCTCTGCCTGGAACCCTCCTTTTTCATCTTCTGCCTTCACTTAGCCAACTCCCTCCAAGCTTGGCTTACCGGCCACTTCCCCCAGGGAACCACCTCAGTTGTCCCTTCCCCAGGGGCTCCTTCTCAATGTGATTGTCCCTTAGAAGTTAAAATCCTGCATTTTAAATTCCAGCTTAGACATAATCAAGCTGTGTGGTGTTGAACAAGATACCGAACCTCTCCGAGTCTCAGTTATCTTGTCCACCAACATTATTATCTGTTTTTTAAGAGACAGGTCTTTCTATGCTGCCTAGGCTCATACTGATCTCCTGGGCTGAAGTGATTCTCTTGCCTTAGCCTCCTTGTATTAGTATCAGGGACTACAGGTATGTACCACCACATCCCGCCTACTACTTCATCTGCGGAAGGGGAATGGTAATGATCTCACTGATGCTATACCAGGCTGCTGTAAGCAACCAAGGAGGCCACAGGCAGAAAGCATGGAAAGCCCTCACTGAACAGGAGTGCTTGGAGTTGTCTTCCCATTCAGCCGTTCTCTTGAATGGCCCTTCTCTTGGCCTGCAAGAGACTGTTTCCCTCAGAAGCAATTAGTTATCACTGCTGAATGAATGGCTGGCTGTGTTCCAGGAATTTATGGCTCTAATAGGCAAATGATATCTGAACTGACCCTGGACTCTATCAGGAGAGAGAGAGAGAGAGAGAGAGAGAGAGAGAGACAGAGAGAGACAGAGACAGAGAGAAGTGAAGAGAAGCAAAGAGAGAAGCGAAGCGAAGCGAAGCGAAGCGAAGAGAAGAGAAGAGAAGAGAAGGGAAGAGAAGAGAAGAGAAGATTCTCGGGGCTCATTCTTTGGTGAGAGCTGTGCAGAGGTGGCCAAGAGCCCAGCCCAACTCCGGGGCTGGATGTGCTCCCAGCTGTCAGGTCTGGGACCCAGCTTCCTCCGCCCATGTAACCTGGATAAATCAGGGTCGTGCTCTTTGGGGCTGTCTCTGCCCAGGACTCCAGTGGAAGGAAAAAGAATGTGACTCAGAGAGCCATGGAAGGGACTTAAGTATTGACTAATTAGCCAGGGAGAGAGGAGATTTTTGTTCCACACAAACCAGACTTTCTCCCCAGGGCTGCACTGTACCAGGCAATGGCTCCTCACACTGCTTTCTCTGCTTGGTTCTGGATGCTGCTCCCTCAGCCCCACCGTCCCTTGCTGCCAGGTTCCCGCCAACCGGAATGTGGTCTAGAAGCAGCCACAGGCTATGCACACACATGACCCTTGGCCCTGCAAAGTATTTGTCCTGTGAACAGAGGTGGGCCAGAGTGGGGACCCTGTAATGTGGGTCCTGTTTCCTAGGACTGCAGACCTAAGGCCCATGGTGTCACCCATGCCTGAACCTGCCTTCTCTGCCCTCTAATCATCACCACTGCTCAGTTACTAAGGCCACTGACATCTGAACTCTGAACAGGCCGTGGAGCCTGTGCCAAGATCTGTGAGCACCTGCTTCCCAGGGCCTCCTGCACACTCTTGCCAGGACTCTCACAACTGAGCCAAGCCTCCGGCCAGCTGCGGCCCTGAGGATGCCATGCAAGGCCATGGGCTGGTTGCTTTTGTGCTTCCAAGGAGAAGAAACCACTATGAATGGGATGCTTTGATGCCAGGGAGCAATAATTCCTCCCCTCATCAGACTTAGCTGAAATGTGAGGGTATGTTTTGGTCCTGGGCTGGGGTGGGCAGGAAAGGGCAGGCCCAGCCCCACTGCACCAGACCATGGTGGGCTATGACTTTGTTTCCCTGGTGCTTAACTGCTCACTTACTCTTAGCTCTCAGAACATATTTCCAAAGCCCAGCTTTGACCAGGTGCCCAGCTGCTCACAGAGCTTTCGTGGCTCCCTGTGGCCAACGAAAGAAAGCCCAGCTCCTTACCCTCTGAGGCTTCTCCAGCTTCGTCTCCCACCATTCTTCTGGCTTCTGCTTTGGCCTTGTGGGTCTCCTCGAGAAGAAGCTCCTCTGCCACTCGTGCTGTTATGCCCTCACTGGCCCTTCCCTGGGCTGGGGTCCCTCCGTTTTCTCCCTACTTATTTGAGCCCTGCTCATGTTTTGAGGAGACAGGAGTGCCACCTTTGTGCACGGTCCTTTCTCCACCCCAGCGAACCCTGGTCTCTCTCTCTCTCTCTCTGCAGGTCCCTTGGCTCTGTCCCTCTCCTGTGTATTACATAATCACCAGTGGCAGCCTGGCAAACAGCCTCTGCTTCATTTCAGGCTCAGCCTCACACCATGACTTACCTGCTTAGTGACTGCACCAGCCCTGTGAGTTACTTGCTATTTTCTAGATGAAAAATACTGAGGCTCAGGAAAGAAAGAGATTTGCTCAAGGGCAAGCTGTAGTGATAATCTATGAGATCAATCCACAAACATTTATTATGCACAAACATACTGAAGATTTTGGAGTCAGAAGAGCTGGGTTCCAATGCTGACACAATCACTGGCTTGCTGTGCAGCCTGAGGAAAACCATTTGCCTCCTCTATGCCTCATTTTCCTCATCTGTAAAATGAGGGTTATAAAAGCACCTGTACCACAGGATTATTGTGAGGCTAAAATGAGTTATCTGATAAAGTACACAGCATGCCAGTGTCCAGTAGGAGCTCAACACATGCTAGCATGTTATTCTCTCAGGACTGGTTTTACGGACAAAGCAGGGTGAGAGGAGTATACAAATAATTATCTGTTTGCCCATAAATATTTCCCAAGCACTGGCTCAAGTCATGGCTTGCCACTGCAGGGCAGGCCGCCCATGGGAAAAGGGTATGGCCTGCTCATTGGAGTTGGTTAGGAAGGGGGGCTATGGATCCAGGCAGCTACCATCAGGAGTAGTCTGGTTGCAAGTTGTCCCTGGGAACCAGATAAGCTATGTCTTGGGTTCTAGTAGGACTCGTCACCCAGTGCTAGAGCCCTGGGCTTCTGGAGTCTGGGAAGAGTCAAACTCCAGCAGGACCCAGTCCAAGACCCGAGGAGAAGGCAGTTCCAGACCACACACAGCCTTGGAACCCACATGGTGCTCTTCCTCACCTAAGAGATTTCCTCTGGGCCTCCCAGTCAGCCCTGGTAGGGGACAGGGCACCTGAACAGAAGATGTTCTCCACACTCTCAGAGTCTTAGCTTTTTCCAGTATGCTCTTGGGGAAGGATTGGCATCTGCTTTCGAGCCTGGTGGGAACATAGGACCCAGAATCCTGATGTCATAGCTACACATTACTGTGTAAGCACATGGTAGGCAAAAGCCCAGAGAGGGCAGGTTGGCAGCCAAAGTAGCCTAGCAAAGGGGAGAACGGAAAGCGGGGCCCCAGCCCCCAACCCGGGGCCTTTTCCTTCCCTTCTTGTGTCTAACTTCCCAGCAGCCTTTTCCCGAGAGGAGCCTCCCACCTCTGTTCAGCACAGGCAAAACACCAGAATACACTTCTCTGTTTATTACAAACACATGCTCAGGTAAATAATTTTTTTTTTTTTTTGGCGGTACTGGGGATCAAACTCAGGACCCTGCGCTTGCTAGGCAGGCACTTATTCCACTGAGCTACATCCCCGGCCCCTTCAGGTAAATAATTGAGGATCTAAAAAAATACATTAAAATAAATAACTGAGATTCTCAAAGTCCTTAGCGCAAATAAGTTATATACAGATGTGTGAAGCAGAACAGGCTCTTCTCACCAGCAAGGTCCCACGGGCAGGAGGGCACAAGGAAGGGAAGGGGCAGTTAGAGAGGGGAGATGGGGACCAGCCAGGATGCCTGGGACTGGCTATCCTCCAGGACTGGCTTAGAAATGAGCAGACCTTGCTATTTGGTGGTTCTTGCATTGTAGCTCAACATTCTGGACAGTCCTCAGGACAGGGCCTCCAAGTTCACCATTGCTCTATGCAGTTCCTTCTAGCAGGGCTGTGGCCAGTAGCCAGCACCAGGGGCTGCCCTGCCACCTGGGAACTGAGAGCTCTCCTGGGCAGTGTGATGGCACAGAGCTGCCTTGGGCAAGGCTCTCTCCACAAGGGTTGGCAGCCAGAGCTTGCGCCAACCCCAGCAAACAGGTCTGGGAGGCTGGGCCAAGAGACAGGCAGACGGTCTCCCATGAGCTGCCCGTCTCCTCCCATCGCAAGGCAGGTGGGCTTCTTTCTCAGTAATCCTGCAGCTCATGGAGCTATCTTTTCCTCCGCCTGGAGTGCGCAGGCCTGGACTCCCTTGTCGCCTCCTCCTGTCGCCTAACAAAGTGGATCTTGGCGGCAGAAATGTCCCTGGAGATGAAGAAGGGTCAACTGAGCATCTCAGGAGGTACAGACAGCCCAGGAGCCCCCAGGGGAGGAAGGGGCAATGGGGACTCAGGCTCTCCTGGGTCAGAGGGTGGCCACAGCCTGAAAGCAAGGTCTGCATGTAAGGAGCAGACCAGCCCAGGTCTAGAAGCTGCCCAGGGAGACTTTGAAAGAGCTGACATTTAAAACCAAAAGCTGCCAGAATGACTGCACAGCCAAGACAACCCATGCAGCACCCGTCACCTGCCCTTCCTCTTCACACCTTGTGCATGTGTCCACATCTCCCTTGCCAGACTACACCTGCTCACATCTGCCCCGTTCTCAGATGGCTTAGCTCAGACATGCCGAACCCAGCTGAGCTCCTGGCCATGACTCGGGCAGCATCCAAGCACCCAGTTCCTGGGTAGAAGGGTACAGGCCTAGGAGTTAAAGCCTGGCTTTGGTCCTTACTTATTGGAACATGAGCAGGGATGGACATAACCTCTATGAGACCCTTTCTCAGGCTGTGAAATACAAAACAGGCCAAAACCGCAGTGCAGACAAGCACACAGTTGGCAAAGCAAGTTCTCTGTACCCTCTGAAGTGCTGTGCACCTGCGGAGTCAGCCTGGATTCTTTTATTCTGAGACAGTTCTGTGTACATACCTGGGGTGGGTCCTGCCCATCCCACTATCCTGCCTTTTCTTCTCTTGTTCTGCCTCCTCACAAAGATTGGGAGCCCTGAGGAGTCACACTGGGCCCCAGCACTGTCCAGCCCTAAGGAGCGCTAGAGACAGAGGCAGGATAGCTAAGACCCCTGGCGCCCTCGGGGGGCCAGGCCCTGCTTAGCATGCTTCATGGACTTTGACATATCTCACCACACAACAACTGTGTGGGACCAATGTTGCTGTTTCCCTGTTTCAAAATAGGGACCCGAAGCGCAGCCAGAAGTCACAAAGCATGTTTGCAGCAGGGCTAGGTTCCAATCAGTCCATCCCTGTTCCCCAAGCTGCATCCTGGGCCACTCTGCTGTGTGATCAGGCTGGGGCTCCTGTTCTGCAGACTGACTGGACAAATGTCTACAGGCACTTCCGGTGCCAAGCCTTGAGATGAGCCACACCAAGGCCCCCAGGGAAGACTTCCAGTCTGAGGGGTGAGGAGGGAGCAGGCTGGGCAGTTGGCCCTGTGAGCCCCGGCTCATGGGAGATGCTTGATTCAGCAGAGCCTAAGTGAACAGCTGTGGTCCTTCCCTCAAGCCCTCTAAAAGAGAGCGCAAATGTGCCCAGAGCTAAGTGACAGCAGAGTGGTTACAAGCATGGGCTCTGGGGTCAGTCCGGTGTCATAAAGGCAAATGGCTTTGTCTCTCTGAGCCTCAGTTCTCTTGGAAGGACCGTGAAGACCCCTTCTGGTTTGACAGGGAGGATGAGGAAAATGTGTGAGGTAAACGGGAAGTGCTCCATCAGTGCAGGTGCCTCTCACCTCAGTCTCTGGAGGAGCGCACCGTCTGTGGCCCGTGCCTTGCCAGTCTGTAACACAGCTGAGGAGGGCTGGTTGCTTGGGACTGTCACAGCTTCAGCCCTGAATAAATGGCAATAGGGCCCAAGTAAGGAGCTGTCCAGGGCCCTGAAGCCAGCTGGCCCCTGGCCCAGCCCAGCCCCTAGCTTACCCCACCCACCCTGGGAGCAGATCTGTTTTCACTCCGTGCACCTGGCGCCCTTCCTCTCCCGGGCAGGGTGGGGGCTGAGGAAAAGTGAGCTACCGGGAATGTGTTCTTAGCCTCCAAAGGAGGCGGCTGGGTGGCTGGCCTTCCCAGAATCCGGCCAGCTGCAGCTGTGGGGGAAACTGAGGCAAGGGTGGAGCCATGGCTTGAGGCTCACATGGGGTGTTTTTTTCTCATAAATGAGCATGGGACCTGGGAAGCCAGCTCCAGCTTTCACACTGAGCCCAAGTGAAGGAGGGAAGAAACAGAATCTCCACCCCTTTCGCAGGTGGGAATCAGAGGCCCAGGCAGTGAGGACACTCGGCGGCGAGGCTCCCTCCTCTCTTTCCCAGCACAGTGTGATGGCTTCCCAACTCCACAAGTGAGTTTTCCTTTGCACGAACTCAGAAGCTCCCAAGTGTCAAGCTGGAATCCAAAGCCCTGTGGGAGCTAGACCTGAATCCTGGGCCCTCCCTGGGCCTGGGCTGCCTAGTTTTGCCTCAGGAGCACCTGTCCTGCCCAGGAATGAGGCTGTGAGTCCTCCCGGAGGTCCCAGCACTGGCAGAGGGAAGCACTCAGCGGTGCGGAGTTCCTTAGGCAGGAACACTGCCTGTGGTCCAGAGCCACCAGTGTGCCTCAGGACTCTGTTTTCTCCCAACAAGCTCTTCTGCTGGCCTCCCAGACACACCGCTCCCAGGATGGTTCGGCCTAGCTGCCCCTCCAACCTCTGCAAGCTGGGTGTCCACCTACCAGGGTCTTTGATGGCAGAAGGTGGCACAGACAGGATCTCTGGAGCTGGAGCACTCGCAGCGCTTTGGCAGGGAGCGGCGCCGGCGTCTTGGCGGGTTTCCCAGGCCGTAAGGAGCTGTCTGTCTGTGGGCAGGCAACCAGCCAGCAAGGTAGTGGTATGGGGCGGGGGTGGGGGAGGAGACAGAAAGACAGAATCACAGAAAGAGACCGAGAGACAGAGACACAGACGCAGAGACACAGAAAGACGCAGAGAGACACAGAGATGCAGAGGCAGAGGGAGACAGAGATAGAGGCAGAGAGAGACGGAATGTGAGAGGAAGGAACAGAGAGAGGGAGAGGATTAGATAAACCATGGGCACTGGAGAGCAGGGACTGTCCGTACTGCGTACTGAGACAGCCAATCATGCCACTGGAATGTCAGTGAATGGTGACCAGCTCTGGCCTCAGAAAGTCCCACCACCAATGTCAAAAGTCCTGCCACAGGTGCCTGGGTCACCCTGGATAATTCCTTGCCCCTCCCTGACTCCGGGCACTGGCTCAATAGAGGCTCAGGGAATGCTCCCAGCACTTCCTACCCCAGAGGAAGGGGTAGGATTTGCATGGTCCCACCAGCAGCCAGGAACTGGGAAGTCCCTCCTGGATAGGAAGTTGAGCCCATGCAGCCAGGCTGGTCCCCTTGTTGTCAAAGAGGCTGCCACCTACCCTAGAGGAAGGGAAGAGCTTCTGTCTCACAGAAGTGACCATGCAGACTCACGGCAGAGCTGCCCAAGTGTGTGTGTGTGTGTGTGTGTGTGTGTGTGACTGATTTCAGATTTAATCTGACCAAGATGGCCAGGGACAAGTTAAAGTTCCCAAGGCAAGTCAGACCAGCACCTTTGAGTGACAGAGCTAATTTTAGATGGTGTAGTGGAGTTGTGGTGACTCCAGGTAGACCCAGCACGCAGGGACTGGCAGCGTTCCCTCCCTGAGAGTGTTTGGTTGCGGATTAGCTCCGCACACGCTTACGTGGTGGCTTTCTCTTGCCTTATGCAATTTAGGAAAGGAAATACACACACTCTGTCTCTGTCTCTGTCTCTGCCTCTCTATCTCTCGCTCGCTCAGTTTGAGGTATGCAGAGGCCCGGAGGCAGCACGGGTGCAGGCAGAGCAGACAGCACCTGGCTCCTGCCAGGGCTTGGCCAGCTAACCCAGGGCAGGCTCCTCATCAGTCCCTTGGGGACGACCTCTGCATGGGAAAACTGGGAGCACAGGGCACGATACTGCACATGCAGCACTTGGCACAGAGCCTGGCACAGTCGAGACATGGGTGCACTCCTTAATCATATTAGTCTTTCCAGAGCACCTTGGCCCAGCTGGCACGTGCGCTGATATCCACAGACCCGGGATGGAGCCGACCACTTTCCTGTGTGACCCATCTTAAGGAAGTCACCTAATTACTTTAAGCCTCAGCACCCTGATCTAGCAGGCTACTGTGAATACTATACTCACAGAAAGCAGCCCTCTAACTGGCAGTTCCCATGAGAGTTGAAGCAATAACTGATCACTATTGCTATTAGCCCAATGTCTCCATCTTCAGGCCCAGGAAAAGCTGGACTGGGCCAGAGGCTCCCCAGAAAACCAGCAGTGTTTACACTGCCCCCACCCTTGTAGTTCTCATCTGGGGCCCCATGGATGCTCACCCAGGAGTGTTTACCCAGATGATGTCCAGGTGGCAGAAGTAGACACATTCCTTGTCAAGCCAGGAGCTGCAGGAGCAACGGCGAAACCTCAGGTGGGCGCCTCGGGCCCTGGGTGAGAGCCCCAGCTGCTTCGGGGTGGCGGTAGCCTGGCCCTTGCCTGCATGCACAAGAAGGAGAGAGAGGCGGAGAGGTGGTCAACGCCCCCGGCTGGTCAGGGGTAGGGGACCTGCCAGGCTCCTCCTCCTGCAGGATTGAGGAAGTTGGCTCTCTCATTGCTCAAGAGCTCTGGGCCAGCCTGGGGAAACCCTGCAGCCCCATGGGAAGGGCCAGCGGCTGCCCTGAGCCTGTGGCACCTGTGCATTTGCACAGCACCCACCACGGCCGCAGCAGGTCCTGCTGGTCCCCCTCAGTGGACTGTAGGGGAGGTACAGATGGAAGGACCCAGAGGCTGGAGAAGCAGGTGAGGCCAGTGCATCTCACCTTCATGCAGGACCACAAGCAGAGCTAGAGCGACGGAGCACCAGGCTGCAAGCATGGAGACCATTGCGGTGATAGAGCGCAGTGCTGGACCCGAGCAGGGAGCGCCTGTTGCCAGCGTCCTGCCACTAAGCCGAGCTGGTAGCTCATTGCCTCTGTGCCCTGGCTGCCTCTTATAACACCAGGCACTGTGCCCCGCCCCTGCTGGTCTACCCCACCCGCCTGGCTGCACCTTGGGCCCAGAGCCAGGGATACCGCCTCCTCCCTGGTGCCTGGCCCGCCCTAGACTCTGTGGGGAGGGAGAAGGGGGAGGCTTCACTCCTCCCTCTGTGCCAGAAGCACCTCTGGGAGTCCTGAGGCTCTTCTGCAGCCTCCAGGGAACTCTCCCATCCCTGCTTCCCCAAGACACCCCCAAAGTATCCCAGGCCCCCTCTCCCACTCTCCTGGTGCTGCTCCACAGGCCCGGTCAAGAGCTGAGTGCGAGGGGAAGGCCTCATGAGCAAAGCTTCCCCCTGTCCTTCACAGAGATCCCTCCTGCCTGCTCAGTGCCAGCCAGGCTGAGGATGGCCCTATGCTGTGTGGGTGGTGAAAGGCCCATTCAAGGCTGTGCGGCCTTGGGCGAGTAAGAGCCCTCTCTGGGCCTGCTTCCCTCAGTGAAGGACACAGCTCACACCTAACCTCTGACCAGGCTGGGGCTATCTCATCCCCATTTTTCCCAGGAAGTGCTGCGCACCCCCTCCTCTTCTACCACCTTAGGGCCCAGAGCAGGGCTTCTGGTCTCTTCTAGAAGCTATTCAGTTGTGCAGCTATGGCCAAGGATATCCATCCTATACCTCAGGTTCTTTACCTGCAAAAAGGCCAAAAGAGAATGTTTCTTATGCTGTGTGGCTCTCAGCCACCCTTGAGAGAAAAGAGGCTCCAGAGTCCTTTCCAGAAAGCTGCCTCTGTCAGTCCCCCACTTGGGACAGGCTACTCGTCTCACTGTAGTGGCTTCTTCACTCAGAAGAGGGAGGTGGCAACCAAAGGCAAGGCAGGGGGAGGGCACTTGCTGGGGGCTGGCATTACTGTCCTGGTCGTTGTGTTGGTCCAAAAGCCTTGCTGGAGACAAGAACAGGGATGCATGGACACTGAGCTGAGCAGCCTGGGGAGCCGGCAGCCTCTCTATGCATGCCAGGCCTGGCTCAGAGTCCACCTCTAAGGTGTCTTTTTAGGGATTTCTTCTCTAGGCTAACGGGAAAGATCTCCTCTCCCAGAATTCCCACAACTGCCTGGCTCCTGGCACCCCTGAGGCCCACTGTGGCCCTGTGCACAGGAGGGCCGCCATGCTCCCTGCAAGAGGGGATGAGTCACACAGGTCTGCTTTTAATGGTGGGGCCAGGCACTCAGTTTTTCCTTCCTAAATGCAGCACTTTTAGTTTTCACAGTAGGTATTCAGGAAGGAAAGCAGGTGACTACAAGGGACCAGTAATCATGCTTCTTCCCAAGGTGCCTCCAAGGGCACACGGGTATGTGTGAGCCTGGTGAAGTGGGGCCAAAGGCACAGGGAACCGGGCTCATCCCCATCCTCTTCCTCCCCTCAGGGTGAGGCCAGACACCATGGGAATGAGAATAAACACTTGCCGAGCACCTACTGTGTGCTCAGCGCACCTTTGACTGCTCCCAGAGGCCACCCAGAAGGCACCCCTTACCATCTGTTATCAGTCATGCCTGCCCTCGAGGAGGCTCAGAGAGGAGCAGAGCCGCATAAGCACGCGGCTGGCACATGGCTGAGCAGCCCTAGGAGCCTGATCTTGGTCTCTTAGGCAAACCGCAAGCGACACCCCTATGGGGCACAGCGCCCTCTCCCACGTTGTGCCTCTCTAAGAATTCAGAAGAACATCTCTGGGATGAAGTGAGCAATGCTCCCAGTCATTTCTATTAGGGGGGATGAATACAGACATAAGCAGGGCTGGAGCGGGGGAAACTGCCGCGGTGGAAAAAGAAGAATGCCGCAAAAGCAGGGCCTGGGGAGAAGGAGGGGTCAGGGTGCGGAGGAAAACAAACAAGCAGGCAGATAAAGACAAGCAGCAGCAGCGAGAGAGCTGGAGAACGAGGAAGCAGAGCGCAGCTAGGGAGAGAAAGACCTCGGATTGGAGAGAGTGAAAGAGACCGTAGGGAGTCAGGCGCGGTTCTAAAGTGTCTAATCTGTACACAAATGCAAAGCGCCTGCCTGGGACAATAGGGAACCCGAGGCTGTGAGTCTGGGGAACATAATAGAAGAATTAGACGGGCCAGAGACAGGGTCCCCCCGCCCCCGGCATGAAAGGGGGATGACGACGGGGCAGAGGCTGCTGCCCGGGCCTTGCAGGGTCAGCACAGGAGCTGCGGCCCAGGGCCCAGCTCCGGTTTCCACCGTTCCCCACTCCGGGCTCCAGCTGGGTGAGGAGGGCTCCTGTGAAGTGGAGAGGCCTCCCCAGGGACCTGAGCAAGCGGGGTCTCCGGGGTGAAGCTTTTCCTGGAACAGAGCTACCCCCTGTTAGTTTCCAGGTAGAGAAAATTAAGCTGAGTTAAAAATAGCCAGCCCCAGCCCCCTGGATCTCTTAGCCTGGGCCCCTTCTGGTCGGGTTGGTGCACTCTCCTCGGGCCTTCTAGGCAGCCTGGCCGCATGTCCCTGTCATTGCTGTCTGGCCTGTACCTCTGACCGCACTGCTCCAGCCCCCACAGCTGGCCCAACTGCCTGCCCTGCTGCACCCCAAACCCTGCCACCTGCGTGCATTTCTAAAGACTGCAGGGAGGGCACAGAATCACCAAAGGCCATCCTGTCAGAATTTGTCAGAATTCAGAGGGAACTGATCTGCACGCAAGTGAGGACCAGCCCAGATTCAGAAAGAGAGACTGAGGGGGAGGAAAGGTTGGCAGAAGAGTACAGGTGAGGTGTGTCTTGGGGTAAGGTGCTAGGAATTGCCTTGTAGAAGTCCCCTCTGGTCTTCACTCCCATGTAGTAGATAACCAGGCCCCTAGGGGAGGCTCGACTTGCTCAAGACAGAAGCAGGGCCAGGCACATTCCCTCCATTCCTAATCTAGCTCCACTCTTGCCACACACTGTTGGGAGACTCTCCCAGGGCCCAATTGTGCTGGGATCCTGGATCCCTTTGGGAAAAGGTACCAGAGGGACTCCACTGGCAGAAAGGTCAGGGCATTGGGATGAGTCTGGGCTATCTCTCTGTGCACCCCAAAGCTGCCTTTGTGGTCCTCACACCAAAGGGAAAGATGGTACCATCAAGCATCCGTCCACCAGCCACGAACACCGTGCAGGTGCCTGCTGCTGCTGGTGAGGTACTGCAGGAGGACGCATGGCTCCAGCTCTTCTGCTGTGACTGTGTGACCCTGGGCTAGTCTTGTCTTTTCCCTGACCTCAGTCATCCTGCCTTCCCATTGATGGCAAGGGGTGCTTTCAGCTCTGCCTGTGGCATTCAAACCCGACTGGCTGCGTGCCTCTTGCTCTCAGTTTAGGGTCTTCTGCTCTCTCACCTCTGAAAACTAGTCACTCCCCCATGGGCTCGCAGCCCTGCCAGCGTTCAGGAAGTTCTGTTGTAGCCCTGATGGAAGGGACACAGTGTCTCGGGTGTAGGCACATACCATGCCTACACCTTAGCAGAGGGAGGAGGGGGAAGAGAGGTCGGGAGCCTGTGGGCAAGGGTAGACTAGGAAGGCACTGACCTTGGAGCCAGCCTGGGCTGCGGGCTTCAGGACTTGGAGTGGGGGTCAGATGTTCCATCACTACTTGTCCTCACAGCTACAGGGTGGGCTACGCCTCTTTGTGCCTGCGTCCTCTTTCCGGTGAGAGGTCTGGGCCTCCTGCCATCAACCACAGCTCACCCTGAGCCCACAAGGCCTGCCGCCACCCACACTGCTGTCCTCACGTGGAGCCTCTGCCAGGGCAGCCTCAGCTCTGTGGGACTGGCCCCCTGACCCTCGTGGCCTCTTTGAAGGACACCTCATGCTGGTTCTACCCCTCCCTCCACCTCGGCCCATTTGGGAAGAGTTATATTTCCTACATAAATTGTACTTTAAAGGAATAATTCATGTGCTTTGTTTGTGATTAATCTAAGAATAATCAGAACAGGGTCATCGAGGCCCACGGAAATGTTGGAATTTTAGCTGAAAACAGATGCTGTTAAGTCAAAGAACCCAGGGCAAATGGCCATGTGAGTCTTGGAAATTTTCAAATAGGAAAATCAACTGAAAGACTCAACATGTTGGATGGATGTCTCTCAACTCCAAGTTTTTGAGGTGTCTCTTGGTGTTAAGGGCCTGGATCCCCTCTTACATTTTTAGGAATATACGGTATGTGAACATTTATTGAGTACTTAATATATCCCAAGCCCTGTGCTAAGCGATTTACATGCATTATTGGCTCTATTAACTGTCACAATGTATCACGACAAGGCTACTGTAATGAGTACTTATTTTATAAATGAGGAAACTGAGGATCAGAGAGGCTAAGACTTGCCCAGTGTGAGACAGCTAGGAAGTAACAAGGCCAGGATTAGACAGCAGGCCTGAGCCCTATGTATCCCCAATACGTTTTCCTGCCTCCCCAGCATTTGGTGAGCCCTCCATGGCAGCTCTTCTCCAAGGACACCTCCTTGCTTGAACCAGGCAGAGTTCCACAGACCTTTGGAAAGTTTGGGAGCCCAGATGCAGAGGCAGGTCTCTTATCTGTGTCTCTGAACACAAAACACAAAATGTGGCCTATGCCCAAGAGGGCTGAGGTTTGGCCATAGCCCTTCCGTAGGCATCGAGAGTCTGTTCTTATGTCACTGGATCCCCAAGCCAATCTGGAGGCTGGGCTCCTGATTCTCATCAGGGATGAAGCCCAAAGGGTGCAGCTTACTTACATCATGATATACAAGGGAGGACTGGGACTTTTCTTGTTATGTTCATGTACTGTGGGCCAACAGCTTCACACCCTGTCTGTGCAGTCATTCTCCATCTGTCTACCTACTCATCCATCCATCCTCTAGCTAATGTTATCTAACCTTTTATGCATCCTCCTATCCACAGGGCTACCAGACGTCTCTTCATAAGAGACGAGATGAGAGAGATCAGAAGGACCAGGGCTTGAAGAGCTTTGCCTAGCAAGTTATGCTTTTCCTAGAGGCATTATCTGGTTATTCCCTAGGGGAAGGGCTACCCCTCCACAGTGAGGAGCTCACTGATGCAGTCTTCTTTGGGATCCCCAGTCCAGGGCCTGGGCACATGGTCCACATCCAAGGCAGGGGAGAAGTGGAGTAAAGACGGCTTCTCACCAGACAAAACCTGTGTCTTGGCATAGCTCTCCGTTCTGTTGAAGAGGCCCAGGTTCTTTTTCCTGTCCGATATCATCTTTAAAAGTAGTGAAGATTTGAGATAATCTTTAAGAAAAATATCAGACGGGAATCCAGAAATGAAAAGCCATTGGCCCTATTCCCGATAAGGAACCCAGTTTTGAGGAGGACTAGCCACCAGAGGTCCCCTGCGAGACCTGGATCTCAGAGACCCAGGGTTCTGGACAACGCTCTGAGGCCTAGCCCCCGGTACCTGGAGGGGCTGGAACCCTAGTCTTCCCCTCCGTCCCATCACCACCACCAGCCAAGACATGCAGTAGTTTTCAGCCACACCTGCTCTGTTGCCTAGAACCTATGTTTGTCAAGGCGCACCCAAAGCCCCACTAGCAGGCTGCCTCTCCCCTCTGGGAAGGAGTGAGGCACTAGGAGGCTGGGACACACAGAAGTACAGCGCTTCATTCTAGAATTCCGTGTCAGCTAAAAATAAGTGTTTAGTGCATCACCAGGAGAACTGGATGCCCAGCAGGCAGGCAAAGCTGGAGTTCCCATTATGATTTTAGGCATTCCTGAGAAGAGGTGTGCCTGGGATACCTCCTTCCCTAAGGGCCTTGCCTTCCCACCCATAAGTGACCCAGGACAGACACAGCTGGACTCTGGCAGGTGGGGCAGTCAGCAGCAGAAGCTACTGCCTGGGGCAGGCTCAGGGTGTGGGGCTGAGTCAGCCACCAGCCCACCTCTGGAACCTCTGAGGCTGCTAGTTCAAAGCCCTGTGACTCAGGCTCAAATCCCCCCACATCCCTCAACCTGGTACAGACAAGGGCCTAGCAGCAGGCCAGGGCAGAGGTAGCACGGAGTTGGGTAGGCCAGTCTGATTCTATTGTTTATCGGCCTCCTGACCAAGGGCACACCATAATTGAATCTTCCTAAGTGTCAGAAGTCACATCTGTCAAAGGCATCTAAAGGGAAAAACATCCCACCTGACAGCTGCTAGGGAGCTTTGGGGGCAGAGCCAATGGAAGCTTTGGTGCAGGAAGTCTCTTTTGGCCAACCCGAGCCCTCCCTTTCTTGCTGAGGGCTGTGGTGGAATGTGTGTGGGCCTCCTGGTGTGGTGGATACACTCCTAGAAGGGAGTAATATGTCTGTCTGTCTGTCTGTCTGTTCCTTTCTCTCTCCCTCCCTCTCCCTCTCTCTCTCTCTTCCTGTGTGTGTGTGTGTGTGTGTGTGTGTGTGTGTGTGTGTATTGTGTATTACTGGGGTTGAACCATCTTTACATCATGGACCAGAGCCCCACGAGTGGTTTCTCCCTTGTTCTGGGTTACCCAGTTCTTCCAAGACAAGCAGTCACCCTGGCTAGCTTTGGCCACTCACATTTGCTTTGGCACACTATACAGCATCATACTAGACAAGAAGTATTTTGAGATTTGTGAGCCATTTTCCTATAAAAACTAGACCTCAGCTGGAACTCTGTGGTCAGGACACAGCCTGGCATCAGGATGAAGTGTCTCACCAAGGTCAAATGCCCATGCTAACATCAGGCCTGCTTGGGATCAGATGCTCAGCTATCTTTCCTGTCTCATCGCCTCAGTTCTGAGCTGGGTGCCCAAGGCTTTATACCCAGCAGACCGTGGGGCTGGCCATCCCAGAATACAGAACTGTCTTTTTCGTTTCTGTGCATCTGTGAACGTGACACTTCCCATCATTTCTGATCCTACTGGATTTATTTTGCTCGTTCTTCAGTCACAAATAGTATCTCCCTTAGGAAGTGAAGCCCTCGGAAAGTCTAAGCAGAACCTCCTCTGGAGGAGGGGATCACAGATCTGACATGGCACAGTTGGAGGGAGACGAGATAGAGAGGGAGGAGGTTGCCGCTCCAAGCACACCCCTGGCCCACGCCCTCGTTTCGGCATTCGTAGCTTCAGCTTCGGAGACCCATTGCCCAGCTGCAAGGGGTGGGAAACGGTAATGCTGGAGCCACATGGTCTGGACCCGCCCCCACCCATAGCACGACGACAGGGTGGAGCCGGGCGGTCCGCTGTGAGCATATGTGCTTTCCCACC